>JAGKTI010014769.1:0-21282 GCA_018397915.1 Birgus latro | reverse complement strand
ACATGAGTATGTTTGCAGATGATGCTAAAATTATGAAACATATTAAATGTATTGATAGTTGTAAAGAACTGCAAGAGGACTTGGACAAAATACACAGCTGGAGCCAGACTTGGAAAATGGACTTTAATGCCAAGAAGTGTCATGTATTAGAAATGGGTATAAGTGAAAGAAGACCACACTGGACATATAAAATGGGCAATGAGATGATTAGTAAAAGAAAGGATGAGAAAGACTTGGGAGTGATTATTCGGGATGACTTGTCACCAGAAAAGCATATAAACAAAATTATTGGGGGAACTTATGGATTACTGACCAACATGAGAGTGGCTTTTAATTATATGGATGAGGAAATGTTGAGGGAGTTGATAGTGACCATGATAAGACCAAGACTAGAGTATGCGGCGGTGGTATGATCACCTCATTTGAAGAAGCATATTGATAAACTAGAAAGGGTCCAACGGATGGCAACGAAGATGATACCGTGTTTAAGGGAACTCACCTACGAGGAGAGATTGGAAAAACTGAAGTTACCAACATTGCGCGAGAGAAGGGAAAGAGGTGACTTGATCACGATATTTAGAAATGTAAGAGAATTGGAAAGGGTGGATGATGGAAGAACAAGAGGTCATAGCTTCAAGTTGAGGAAAAGTAGATGTCTTAATGATCTCAAAAAGTTCAGTTTCCCGAACAGAAGCATAAGTATTTGGAATGACTTAGACGAAGAGGTGGTGCAGGCGAAAAACATTCATGTATTTAAAACTAGATTAGATCAATGTAGATATGGAGACGGGACAACACGAGCTTAGCTCAATTCCTGTCTACTACAAATAGGTAAATAGGTACAAATAGGTAAATACACACAGAGTTGCCCACATTTGTAGTCCAACTTTCAGTCTTACCCACACAATTCTTGAGCCAACTGATCCATACTCTCTTATATTCTCATGTATATATACACCCACTGCAAATTGACTTAGGACCTACACACAGAATTGCTATGGGAGAGTTGGCTGTCTTTGCTTTGTGTTTCCATCTCTATTAAGTGAATTTTTTGAGCAAGCAGTAACTGTCAACTCCTCGGGTGTTGGCGGGAGGTGGTGAAACACTCAGCACGTCAGTGCTTGCCCAGACACGAGAGTGGGAGTACATGTTCCTGTCGCTCCGAGCTGAGCTTGCACCTCCCTCTTTTTTTGTATGCACTACTGTTTGCCCTGTTTTTTCCTAGAGTCGAGTTGTCATGCCTGGAAAGTACTGCTCAAGGGATGAGATGGTCCGTATGATTGCATGAAGGCAGGATGATGTCCCTGTCAACACGATTTGTGAACGTATTGGACGCGCAAAGTCGACCATCATGAAGATTCTCGCTGCAATGCGTGGCTTGCCACGCCATGCACAGGCATGGCAGTGGAAAGAAGAGGATAACTTTCAGAGGTACAGATATGCTTCTGAAGAGGGAAGTAATCAAAAATCCTCGACTGACACCAGCAGAATTGAAGAGAATTCATCCCCAGCTGTTACAGGACATCTCAATTCAAACTGTCCAACACCACTTGCAGAAGGACCTGGGTTTGCCAAGCCACACCGCTGCCAAGAAACTGCTTCTTACTGACCGAATGAAGAAGCAACGCATTCAGTTTGCCAAGAAGCATGCACGCTGGACATCGGATGAGTGGGGGAAAGTTATGTTTTCGATGAAAGCACATTTCCGTTCCAGATGCATTCTGGCAAGGTTCGTCGCCCTGCCTCCTGTAGTCGATATGACCCTGCTTACACGGTGCTGACTGTTAAGCACCCACAATCAGTAATGGTATGGGGGTGTTTCTCAGGTGAAATGGGAAGGGGAGGCCTCAACTTTCTTACTAAGAACTTAATGATGAATGGTGGCCAGTACATTCAAGTTCTGAAAGGTCATTTGTTAAACTTTTTTGCTATTCATGGGTGTGACTTTTTCATGCACAATTCAGCTCCATGTCACAAGTCAAGAAAGGTGACAAAATGGCTTCTGGATAATCGGATTGAGGTCCTTGACCGGCCTGGCAACAGTCCGGATCTAAATCCGATAGAAAACTGCTGGGCAGAGAAGAAGAAAATCATGGCAGAGAAGAAGACACCCACTCTGGACAAGATCAAGACCGAACTGACAAATGTTTGGTGCAAAGAAATGTCCATAGATTACTTTAGAGATCTAAGTGATTCCATGCCAAAATACATCCAACTGGTCCTGAAAAACCAGGGAAACATGATTTCATATTAATAAATGGCATTTCATGAACAGATATTGTGATATGCTATGATTTCTCTGTTTTTTAATACCTTGTGGGAGTGGTAGGTAGTGGCAACCATCATCCACTCATTTGATGTAGTGCTGCCTACTTCTCCCATAGCCTTTATCATTCTTTTTCTGTGCCTGGCCTCCTCTCTTCCTGTTTCTCCCATCTTTCCTGTCACTTCTTATTGCTTTTCTTTCCTTTACAGGTGGCTTTACATTCAGTGACAAGCCAAATGGTTTCCTGTAAGCCAAGAAACCATTTACAATGCTGGGTGGTAACCATATCAAACCATACATGCTCCCTACATGTCAACAAGTGGGTTGGTGGAGGGTTAGTGCCCCTCCCTGTAAAACAAATAACTTTAAGTCAAATGGCCACCCCTTATGGGATTATGGCGTCTTGCAATAGATAGATAGGGGGGAGGTCATAAGTCAATTTGCGGTATCAGTATATACAGTGCTTCCTCCAATTTTGCGAGAATATGGTCGACAAAAAACCTCGCAAAATCGAAATTCGCAAAGTTCAAACAATTAAATATGTGCAATAAAGGTAAATTGGTCGACATCACCCCAAGGCAAGCACTTTTTCCCACTCTTTCTCTCGATTCTACCTCAGTTTTATAAAGATAAATGAAACAAACATGGACTGATGTATCGTACAGTAATATTATTATGAAAACATCATAGGTAAGAAACATAAAAAAGAAAAAAAATGCATATTTACACTGACGTGAAGACTGGCGTGGTGTACGGGACTGGTGGCGGGGCAAGGCTTGGGTGCGACTACTGTGGTGTAAACAAACGTGGCGGGGCGGCAGAACACTGAACTAGGAGGCACAGTACGCCCAGCGAACCACGACGTCACTACTCCGCGTGGCAAAGTAGTGCGGGAAGACGACTATCCCACCACTTGACCTCGCAAAGTGTGTGATCCCTCCCAAAGTTCATAAATCTTAAAAAATAAATGACTTGGAACTACCTCGCAAAATTGGTGATTCGCAAAGTTAAAGTTCGCAAAGTTGAAGGATGTACTGTACTGTATATATATATACATATGTATATAAAATGTATATTTATTCTGCCTATTTTAATTGTTAGACTTTTTAAATTTCTTTTTGGAATAAGTTGTTTCCAGTAGAGTACAATTTTTATTTCTTTTTATCATATCCCAGCAATGTTCATTCCCCCCACCTTCCTTCCTTAATTAATTTTTTTTATCCCATTTGTTCTTTGTGGAGTGATTGAGGTATAATTATACCCTGTGTTTTAAATGTTTGGGTACCCTACTGCCCCTTCTTAAAGCCTTGCCCACTTATGAGACAACCTTGACAGAGGGAGGATGGAGAAGGTAAAAACTGGGATTATCTTATAAAAGAAAGTTATGCTGGATGGAATCCAGAATGAAATATGGATATTTGGGTAATCTTCACGAAGGCCTGGGAACATGAGACCACTTTTTTTTTTTTTTTTTTTCACTAAACCTCATTATGTGATTCTTTGAGTAACTATTTTTGGAATGCATTTTGAAGTGTCGATATTTTTTTATTTCTTATGTAAGTGGTGTAATGGCATTTTAAAGAGTCTTTGTTAACAACAGTGCTGAAGAGAAACAGATGCCATCTTGTGCACTGAAGACAGACACTGTCTTAGAATGCCATTTATGGCACGATATTACCCCTGTCAGTGCTGATTTATCCAAACCTAACCTAAGTGTTTGTAATTTTACCCAGCTTTATTTATCCAAACCTAATCTTATCTGATCGAATTGACCATAACTTAACCTAACCTTATGTAATTGTATTTTCCTTATTTATAGATTGATCCCCTTCATGCTGGAAAATGCACTTCTGTACACCTTTACAGTCTCTGAATCATTTTTTTTTTTTTTTAATACCCTGTTTAAGAGGTGGTCCCATGTCTTCGCAAAGTTTACCAACATTCTAATGGTAGAAGCAGGGAGAACATTTAAATCATGTGTGTGCATGGTGGGTTAAGGTACTGTACAGGGCCCATAAAATGTGTGAAAATTCTAAAATCTTACTTAATATCTCACAGGGCAAGTGATTGGTTATTTTTGCCCTAGATGTATTGCCTAGACCCAGACCACGATGCACCAGATGGGGCAGTGATGGTGTAATAATGTAGCATATTCTTTTTGGAATTAAGTTATACTGTATGTAAAATTACAGTAAGATAACATTGCCTTCCCCAGAATTATGGAGTCGAGAAGGGAGGAGCCGATGATGATGAATTACATGAAAATTACTGGTGTGGTCAGCCTGTACTGGTGAGTATGGTATCAGAGTCTATATTTATCATGGATATTAACCCCTTCTGTTTGAGAATGTCATATATATATTTTGTACATATTATACTACCAGGTTATTTTGTCAACTTTGGAGAGCCCCCTAGGGATTTGTGAACGCTATATCTAATACCACCACTTCAAAAAGTCTGTCCTAGAATAACAAAAATGTGAAAATGCTTCCTTGTATTGAGTCAGTTGACTAATTTGTAGGATAAATTGTCTCAGTAGCAGTTTATTGTTATCAGAAAATGTTTTGTGTTTCATATTTTTCATTACATGTTCACTTTAGTTTGAAGTGTAAAGTAGCTGGATGAATGAAGACCAGAGTATAAACATGCATTTTTTTTTACATAAGTTTAAAAAGATAATGTTGAAATAAAAGTTTGAGCCTCGTTGTCTTATCACCCACACTTTGGGTTAGCCAGTTTCTCACACCAATCAGTCATTTCCATTGCTGTTTCTCTTAAATATTTCTGTGTTGTATTTGAACAGTCATTCATTTTTGTAATATATTTATTTCTCTAGTTGTCTCTGAGCTGAGGCTTTGACAAAATAGCTATGTAAAAATTGAGCTCTCTTGGTTTATTATTTTTTGTATGGTAAAAGTAGATGCCAGTATATTTGTTTCATTTATGAAGGTTCCAACATTCTCGGATGAGTTGGCCATGGTCATCTGACGGCGGCTGTCCACACCACTTGATCTCTGGCAGACTCCCTGTTCAGTCCCTTATCCCTGAGGTCACACGCTATGACCTCGTTCCAGGTCTTTTTTGGACTTCCTTTCACAACTCTACCCTTGACATTCTCACATCTTACCTTCTGCAGCCGGTAGTCATCGTCCATCCTCTCAACCTGCCTAAACCACCTCAATCTAGCCTTCCCTATCATAACATTAATACATTCGAGTTCCCTCCATCCCCTCAACTCATCATTTTTTAAATGCAAGGAAGAAGGAACAAGAGGTTAGAAGCCTGCAAATTTGTTCCTTCCACCAAAGAAATGAAAACAAGATAGAGAGCCAAATTCAAGATCTGTTCATTTCAAGATGCCTAAACACACTATGGTTAAAAGACTGGAAGCCATAGGCAGTAGGAAATACAGACAGAGGAAGACAGTTCCAGAGTTGACCAGTTGCATATAAGAAGGGCTGGGAGTAATGGTTAACTCTTTCAGTAGAGAATTGGATAGAAAAGGCGAGGATTTTTTTTTTTTTTTTTTATGCAAGGGGAAGGAACCAAAGGCCAGAAGCCTGCAAGAGTGTTCCCTCAAAGAAAAAACAAACATAAATAGGAGAGAGCCAAATTCAAGGTCTGTTCATTTCGAGATGCCTGGACACACTGCACTGCATTTGCACACTGCATTTGAAAGACTGGTCAGAGGCAGTAGGAAATACAGACAGAGGAAGACAGTTCCAGAGTTGACCAGTTGCATATAAGAAGGACTGGGAGAAATGGTTAACTCTTGCATCAGAGAGTTGGACAGAAAATTGGATGGGATTTTTTTTTTATTTTTAATAACGCAAGGAAGAAGGAGCCAAAGGGCAGAGCCTACAAGATTGTTCCCTCCCAAGAAAAAGCAAAAAGAAGATAACAGAGCCAAATTCAGAATCCGTTCATTTTGAGATGCCTGGACACACTACGTTTGAAAGACAGGAGGTCATAGGCAGTAGGAAATACAGACAGAGGAGGTCAGTTCCAGAGCTGACTTGCTGCATACATGAAGGACTGGGTGTAACAGTTAACTCTTGCATAAGAGAGTATGACAAAAGGGATGAGAGTTTGTTGCTAGGTGGGTGCTATGTACTCACTGAAGTGGTGGAGGGATTCATGCAAACAGTTCAGAGGAGCAGCGATCATTGAAGCAGTGACAGAAAAGAGATAATGATGCAACACTTGGTTAAGAGATAAAGGTTGAAGGAAGCCAGTAAGAGGAGGAGAGATAATGAGAGAAAAAGCCTTTTACTTCACTGTGTTGAGAAGAGCTGTATGAGAGAAAAAGCCTTTTACTTCACTGTGTTGAGAAGAGCTGTATGTGGGGAGCCTCTCCACACATGAGAGTTTGACTCTATATGGGAGAATAAAACCTGTGTATAAAGTCAACAACTGTGCTGGAGTAAAGAAGGCTCGGAATTAGTTTAGCATGCCTAATAAGTCCTAACCTCCCCCAAACCTTTCATTCAAGGATGCACTACACCTCCATCTAATCATTATCATTTCTGTACACTTGCACCTACAAATATCATCTTCATTTACTGCCCAGGCTCTCACTATTGTATGGCATTACACTCCTAACATAAGCTGCATACAAAGACCCCATAGCATGAAGGGAGTTCCTTCACAGTGTCAGGAGAGGCAACAGCTCCCTGAACTTCCTCCGACCACTCCTTGCTCTAGACCCACCTCCAGCACATAACATGTCCCCCAAATAGCAAAACTCCACATATTCAAGAGACTTTCTAGCAAGATCAGTCCTTTCAACACCTGACAGTTTCTACATGCTGTCACCAACACACTGGACACACAAAATCAACATCACAGTGAGCGCTTACATAATGCACGAATACTGTACCCAGAAGCTCCTGCTTTATGAGAATTTGGTATTACAGGGTTGAATGTTTACATGTTAAAGGGTTTCATGGGTTGGTGAGTGGGGTGTGCCTGCAGAGATAGATGAGAATGGCAGTGCTTTAGTGGACATTTGTGCTGGGAGGGGGTTGGTGGTAGCTAATACCCTCTTCAGGCACAAAATGATCCATAGGTATACATGGCGAGTGGTGAGAAGAGAGGACGGTGGAATGAATGAACGGAAGGCAATGATTGACTATGTGTGTGTGGATGAAAGGATGAGAAGTTGTGCAATGGATGCAAGAGTATATAGAGGCTGGGGGAGTGGACTTTCTGACCACCACTTGGTGGTGGCCAGAATCAGAATCCAAACAAGATGGAGGAAGAGAAGAAGGGAAGGACAGGAGGAAGTATTTGTTACAAGGAGGGTAGAAAAGTTACAAGAGGATAGAATAAAGGCTAAATATAAAAGGGAAGTGGAGGAGCGATTGGGTAAATATAGATTGGAGCAGATGGGGGACGTGGAAGGTGTGTGCAAGGTATTCACAGAAGAAATCTGTGCAGCATGTGAGGTGGTGTGTGGGGTGAAGAGAAGATGAAAGGGAGTTCAGGGAACAGCATGGTGGACTGAAGAGGTGAGAGAGGCTGTGGCACAAAAGAAGAAAGCATATAATGAGTGGATGAGGAACAGGGGCGACGAAGAAGCTGAGAGACGGACGAGAGAGTTATATGTAGTGAGGAGGAGAGAGGTGAAAAGATTAGTAAGAGAGAGTAAGAAGAGAGTGGATGAGGAATTTGGAAGGAATTTGAGTGCAAAGTGGAGGAAATGTAAGAAAATGTTCTGGAAGGTGGAAAAGAGAGCTAGACAGGGTGCCAATGAAGTCAGTGGGGGTGTGAAAGATAAAAATGGTAGATTGCTAGTGGAGAAGGGAGAAAAGTAAACAGATGGAGAGAACACTTTAATGAACTGTTGAACATAGAGAATGAAAGTAATGCAAGTATAAGTGGCTGGGGAATGGCAGGGAGAAGGAGGGTTGTGAGAAGAGAGGAAGAAATCAGTAGGATGGAAGTGGTGGAAGCAGTGAAGAAAGTTAAAATGGGGAAAGCCCCAGGAATTGATGGAGTGTGTAGTGAAATGCTGAAGCATGGGGGAGAGATAGTAATAGAATGGATGTGGAAGGTGTGCAGATTGGCTTGGGAGGAGGGTAGAGTCCCGGAGGATTGGAAGTCAGGTATAATTATTCCTCTGTACAAAGGAAAAGGGTAAAAAGCAGTGTGTGGTAATCATAGGTGCATTTGCCTTCTCAGTGTAATAGGAAAAGTATATGGTAGGATACTTATTGACAGAGTTAGGGAAATTACAGAGGAATTAGTTGGAGAAGAACAAGGAGGTTTTAGGAAGGGAAGAGGTTGTGTAGACCAGATATTCATTCTTAGATCCTTAGTGGAAAAGTTTCTAGAGAATGGCAAGAAGTTGTATGCAGCCTTCATGGATCTGGAGAAAGCATATGACAGGGTGGATAGACAAGGTTTGTGGAAGGTATTAAGAATATATGGAGTGGATGGGAAGTTGTTGAAGGCAGTGAAGAGTATGTATGAGGGTGCTAAGGCTGCAGTGCGTGTGGATGGCAAACTGAGTGAATCTTTCCATTTGAAGGTTGGATTGAAACAAGGATGTGTCATGTCTCCATGGTTGTTCAATTTGTACATGGATGGGGTTATAAAAGAGATACAAGGTCAGGCAGTGGATGTTGGAGTGACCCTAGTGAGAGAGGGCAGTGTTTGGAAACTCCCTGTACTGTTGTTTGCAGATGATACTGTGTTGTTGAGCGAAGGCGAAGGGGAGCTGCAAGGCTTGGTAGATGAGTTTGGGAGAGTGTGTAAGAAACGGAATCTAAAGGTGAATGTAGGGAAGGGTAAAGTGATGGTCTTCGAGAGAAGTGAAGCCAGTGAATGTACAGTGAGATTGGATGGGAAGGATATGGAGAATGTGAGTGAATTTAAGTACTTGGGCAGTGTGATGAGTAAGGATGGTAGTCTGGAGGGTGAAGTGCTCGAAAGGGTGCAGCAGGGAAAGAAGGTTGCTGGTTCGTTGAAAGCAGTGATAAGAAACAGGGAGGTGAGCATGGAAGTGAAAAAGTTGTTACATGACAGTATTGTGATACCAACTCTGACATATGGAAGTGAAGCTTGGACCCTGTTGGAAGGACAGAAGTCAAGAGTGAGAGCAGTGGAAATGAGTTATTTGAGAGGAGCATGTGGAGTCACATGGAGAGACAGACTAACAAATGAGGAAGTGAAGGAGCGTTGTGGTGTGGTTGAGGATGTGATGGGAAGCGTTAGGAGAAACACGTTAAGGTGGTTTGGGCATGTGGAGAGGATGGAGAGTGAAAGACTGACGAGGAGAGTGTATGTGAGTGAGGTGGAGGGGGCGAGAGGGAGAGGGAGGCCGAGGATGAGATGGAGGGATGGAGTGGAGAGGCATATGAAAGAGGGGGTTGTGAGTTGGGAGCGTGGTAGTGAAATGGCAGGGGACAGAGTGACATGGAGGCGATTTGTTTGTGGCCACCCCGTGCAGGATTGAGGCGTCTGGGAATAGATAGATTGATGGTACCCAAGCCAGCCCCAAGTTCACCTTTAACCCGATGCGTCCCGACGACGTATGGGCACGTCACAACATTTTGTCACGGTGACACCCAACGACGTACCCATACGTGATGCATCCAATGATGAAATTCACGGTGAAAGTGATTCCTGAGGTGAAGGACAAAGGAAGAAACAAGATAGAGGAAGAAACAAACAGAAGTGATGAGATGGTAATGTCGTAAAGGAAGGTGCCATATGTTGATGTGTTTGGTGAGTGATCAGTGCTTATATCACATATATTATTGTGTGAAAATCAATATACTCTTGTACTACATATAAATTTGTACCAAGTAAATAAATAAATACGTAATTTAAAATGGCTTGAATTAGTTACCCCTCCCATAGTTCGTGTTCTTTGAAGCAGGTACCCTCATAGAGCATGAAAAGGTAAGGGTACTTTCACCTGTAGCAACATTTATAAGTTCAGGAGGGCGATTTTTCTATGAATTTTCGATGTTTCTCACCAAAAGTGGAGGTTTGAGCCAAGAAAAAAGAAATCCAAAATTGGTTGGGATGGGGGGGGGTGTCTGTGGTGGAAAATCGGACGTGACGTGACGGGTTAAGGGCCATTTTCATTCTTTTTTTCCGGGACATTTAAATACCTAATAAAGACTTCATTACATTCAAACACTGGAGGATTCCTCACCTTGAATGGAAGAGGTTTGGACTTGCTGGGGGGAGGTGGATTGGCCAAAAAAAAGAGCGAAGATCATACAGAGCATGTGTGCAGCCAGAGCAAGGGGAGAAGGTAGGCTTAACTGGGGCATGAATGCTTGGTGGACTGTGACGACACCCCGCACAAACACGTGACAACATTACTTCGTGGGCTGATGCAACCCCGCTATGACTATCATTGGCCGCGTTGTGTCTGTTCCCACCGTGTTATGACCATAGTTTTCTGTGTTATGATTGTTTGCATCATAATTTGGGACCTCTGGTCACATTATGTCTATTGTCGCTGTGTAGTATGATGTTAAAAAAATGGGCAGCTTCTTCCATCCACTTAATATCTATCGTTTTCGTGTTGTGACTAAATTTGGACATAAAATTTGCCTCCCATGTTATGTGACTTTTGTGCTATAGGATCGCATGTTATGTGAGTGCTGATCGTATTTTGAAGTCTGCCTCCTATACCACTACATCTCTTATGCACTGAATTATCACAGCTACACGAGATGGAATTACTTTCCACACTCTTGTGGCAAACTGCACACTGCCACACTCCCTCTTTTCTGACAGTACTGTACCACCACCAGCCTTGGATATCATCATTTTTGTTTTATCCACATTTATTCTCAGATCCTTGTGGCCCATTCCATCTCTCCATTTCCTAAATCTTTCCATTGCTTCCCTTTCATTCTCTGCAGTCAACACCATGTCATCAGAGTACAGCATCTCCCATGGGAGTCCATTTCTGAAGTCACATGAGAGAGCTTCATGCACCATGACAAACAGTAAGGGACTCAAACACGCCCCTGATGCACACCAATATTCACAGAAAACTTGTCACTCAAGTCTCCATTTACTTGCATCTGGGTGCTGTACATCTAACCCTATCCACTCATATGCTGATGATTCCACCCTTCACCTTTCCATTCGATTTCTCAACGTCCATCTCAGCAGTTACTTCAGCAAACAAGAGATGAGGCTATGGCACACCTAATGTCTGACTTGGCTCGTATCTCTGATTGGGGTAAAAATAATCTTGTTATTTTTAATGCATCAAAAACTCAGTTCTTACACTTATCAACTTGACAAAATCTTCCTCAGGATTACCTGCTAATGTTTAATAATGTCCAGCTCAGTCCTGCATCATCCTTGAACATGCTTGGGGTTTCATTCTCTCAGAATTTGTCTTGGAAAGAACATATTACATCTCTTGTGAAATATGCTTCCAAGAGATTAGGCGTGCTAAGCCGACTCCGAAGTTTCTTTCCCCCTCACAGTTGTTGACCTTGTACACAGGTTTTATTCACCCGTGTATGGAGTACAACTCTCATGTGTGAGGAGGCTCCCCACATGCAGTTCTTCTCAATAGGGTGGAGTCAAAGGCTTTTCGTCTCATTAACTCTCCTCCTCTTACTGGCTCCCTTCAACCTTTGTCTCTTCGCCGCACTGTTGCTTCTTTATCTCTCTTCTATTGCTACTTCAATGGTCACTGTTCCTCTGAACTGTCTGATTGCATCCCTCCACCTCTACGACGGGCATGTAGTACCCATCTAGCAACAAACTCTCATCCCTTTTCTGTCCAACTCTCTAATGCAAGAGTTAACCGTTACTCCCAGTCCTTCATTTATGCAACTGGTCAACTCTGGAACTGTCTCCCTCTGGTTTTATTCCCTACTTCCTACGATCTCCAGTCTTTCAAACGCAGTGTGTCCAGGCATCTCGAAATGAATGGATCTTGAATTTGGCTCTCTTTTGTATTGTTTTTACTTTTTCTTGGAAGGAACAGTATTCGGGCCCTGGCCTTTGGTTCCTTCTTCCTTGCATTAAAAAAAAAAAAAAAAAAAGGCAACCACATACTACCATTAACTACTTTAACCAGCCACTCCTCAGTCCCAAGCTTTCTCATTGCCCACTTCACCACCTCCCTTGGAACTCAGTCAAAGGCCTTCTCCAGATCAAGGAAAAACAATGTACAGTTCCCTCATCTTTGCTACATATTTTTTCTGAAGCTGCCAAGCTATAAATATTGCATCAGTTGTGCCCTTGCTTAGCATAAACTCAAACTGCATGTCATCAGTATTCACTCTTTCCCTTATCATAACTTCCAAGATGTCTTTCATTACCTTCATTACATGGTCCAAAAGTTTTATGCATCTATATTTTCCCCTTTCCAGGGCATCACCCTTCCCCACATAAACATGTACAATCACTCGTCCACCAGTCATCTGGAACAACATGCTCAGTTGTTGACTTTATACACAGGTTTTATTTGCCCCTGTGTAGAGTTCAACTCCCCACATATAAACAAAACTTCTCAACAAGGTACAGTCAAAGGCTTTTCATGTCATTAACCCTCATTCTCTTACAGGCTTCCTTCAACTTCTGTCACTTCGCTGTACTGTTACATCTTTATCTCTTTTCTATTGCTACTTCAATGGTCACCGCTCATCAGAACTTTCTGTTTGCATCTCTCCACCACTACAGTTGGTGCGTTAGCACCCATTTAGCAACAAACCCTAATCGCTTTTCTCTCCAGCTCACTATTGCAAGAGTTAGCCATTACTCCAAATCCTTCATGTATGCAACAGGTCAGCTCTGGAACTGTCTCCCTCTGTGTGTATTTCCTACTGCCTATGATCTCCAGTCTTTCAAACGAGGTGTGTCCAGGCATCTCGAAATGAATGGATCTTGATTTGGCTCTCTGCTATCTTGTTTTTGTTTTTTTCTTGGGGGGAATACTCTTCAAGGCTCTTGGCCTTTGGTTCCTTCTTTCTTGCATATACATACATACATACATATATATATATATACAGTAATCCCTCTACTATTCGGACGCCCAGTATTCGGATGCATCACTATTCGGACATCGTGGGCTGTCCGACCCCCAAATTGCCCAAAAATTTGAAAAAATCCTAATAAAATCCGATTTTTTGGGACCGTGTCAGTTTGAATTTCCCGCGCGTGCCGATAGGCTGTGTTTTCGCGCCTAGCGCCTCTCTGTCAGTCTCATTTCCCGCTCCGCTCCTGGCTCGTAAACATGCTCTGAAAATGGCGGCTGAAGTGATTCGTTTTGTGGTGATACCCTACCTCCTGCAGGGCTTGATGCTGCTGTTCACCTTCTTCATTATGTGTGTGATGATGGCCCCGCCACCTGAGAAGAGGAAGAAAGTGGTTCTGACTCTGGAGAAGAAGAGGGAGATATTGGAGAAGGTGGACGCCGGGTGGCTGACATCACGGATCCTACGTGAGTTCAACCTCCCTCGGTCCGCTTTGTTTGATATCAAGAAGTCCCGAGACAAACTACAGCAGTACACGGCTGATTTCGCTTCGAAGACCAGACAAAACGTGGAGAGGAAGGTGGTGTTTACTCCTAAGTATCCAGATATTGACCGTTCCACGCTCATTTGGTATCGACAACAACGTGCTGCTGGTGTGTTGGTATGTGGAACGGAGCTGAAAGCTGCTGCTGAGAAGTTCGCAAGGCTACATGACACCCCAGACTTCAAGGCATCTGAAGGCTGGCTCTTCGCGTTCAAGTTACGACACGGACTTACCAACCGTAAGACCCATGGCGAAGCTCTGGACGCTAACGACGAAGGAATAGAACAGTTTCGGCAGAAGGTGAAGGGCTTGATTGACAGGGAGGGCCTCACTCTCGGTCAAGTCTACAACGCTGATGAAACTGGCCTGTTGTATCGTTCAATACCCACAAACACTCATGCTGAGGAGACGGAGAAGCGTATACCTGGTCCAAGGCTTTCCAAGCAACAGGTGTCTGCTTTGTGCTGTGCAAATGCTAATGGCATGCACCGGCCCAAGCCCGTTATTGTAGGCCGTGCAAAGCAGCCTAGGTGCCTTCGTGGGTTAATGGATGTCCTTCCTGTCGTGTGGTATCATTCTCTGAAGGCTTGGTTCACAACCAAGATCTTCAGAAATTGGTTTCACCAACACTTTGTCAAGGAGGTCATTCGTTATCAGACGGAGACACTGAAAATCCCACAAGACCAGGTAAAGGCCCTCCTATTTCTAGACAATGCACCTTCGCATCAGTCTGCGAAGGAGTTTGTGGCTGAAAATGGCTGCATTAGGTGTCTGTTTTTGCCACCTAATACGACTGCTCTCATCCAGCCAATGGACCAGGGAGTGATTGTGGCAACGAAGAGGCTCTACCGATGGAAGTTTTTGGACGAGGTGATGGTTGTCTATGAGGACGAGGATGATCGCAGGGAAGGACTGTTAGTGTGTGTGCGCACGCACACACCTGCTAAGTCACGAGTGATGACGTTATCGGAAGGTTCCTGTGGTATGCAACCGGGAACCTTGGCAGTTCACGTCGTGAGGCGGCCGGTGAGTGTGGTTTGCCTAGTTCCTACACTGGTAGCAGAGCGAGGTTGCGAGAATGGCGTCGTGTTCGACCAAGTGGCCTCCAAAACTTGAAAATGATTTTACATATGAGAGCTGGAAAAAGGACATTGGCATTTGGTGCGAACTAATGGACCTAGCAACAGAAAAACAAGCCTTGGCCATTCACCTGTCATTGTCCGGAAGAGCAAGGGTGGCGTCTTTGCAGATTGAAACAGTTGCTCTGAAGCAGAAGGATGGTGTTCAGACCCTGCTGAAAAAATTAGACGGTTTATTTCTCGTGGACAAAGGACGTCGACAGTTTGCAGCCTTTTATGAGCTGTACAACTTCAGAAGAGCCTGTGATGTGAACATTCGGGAGTTCGTGACAGAATTTGAGCATGTTTATTTCAAATTTACCAAGCAGGACTTGGAACTGCCAAATTCTGTGATGGCTTTTATGCTCTTAGCTGCATGCAAACTTTCAGACAGTGAACGACAACTAGTGATGTCCGCGATAACTGAGGTGACATACGAAAATATGAAATCTGCCCTGAATCATATTTTTGCTGGTGAAATTGGCAGGCAGAACGAGGCATTGGTGTCCGCCCGGGAGGTGAAAGACGAACCAGTATTTTGGAGTGACGAAGTTGAGGGTGAGGAAACGCTTTATGCTAGAGGTACTCGACGAGGACGGAGAATGTTGCGGGGTGGTGCAATACGTGATCGACGTCGGGTTAGTGGCTGATGTTCAACCGTATCTGCTAGAATTCCCCAACGCTCATCCACCGGCAGGAGGCAGAACCCACTTGGGCCTGACGGAAAGGTATCAAGGTGTTTCGTATGTGATTCTAGATTTCATTGGGCACGTGACTGTCCGGATGCATACGAAAACGACGGCAGTCGAGAAGAGAATTCTGAAACAGTGCATCTGTCATTATTTATGGGCTATGCGGATGATGCCGCTAGTAAAGGTAGAAGAATCTAAGGGATGTGTTCTTCTAGACACAGGGTGTTCTATAACTGTATGTGGAGTTGAATGGATCAATTGCTATCTAAGTGACCTCACTGATTATGAACTTGATGCTGTAAGAGAAGAAGTGTCATCCTCAACGTTTACTTTTGCTGATGGTGTCGCAGTTTCTTCCCTCAAACGTGTTACTCTGCCCTGCTACATTGGAAACATGCGTGCTAGCATCGTGACTGATGTTGTGGACTGCAATATTCCCTTGCTGTTGAGTAGACGTTCCATGAAAAAAGCAAAAATGTTGATTAACCTTGGAACTGACCAGGTCAAAATTTCTGGAACTATCATTGATTTAAAGTCCTCATCTTCAGGCCATTACTTACTTCCAATTTCCTTATGACTAGATCGTGAATTTTGTGAAACAATCATGTTGGCATCTCGTGGGGGTGATATAGAAAAAACCGCTTTGAAGCTTCACAGGGAATTTGGACACCCAACATCGGGAAAACTAATTAAACTGATCGCAGATGCGGGAATTAAAAGTTCAAAACTGGAACAGGCTGTCAAGGTTGTATCTAATGCTTGTACAGTCTGTTGCAGATTTAAGAAAGCCAAGCCCCGACCCGTAGTCAGTTTGCCCATGGCGTCTAAGTTTAACGAAGCCATAGCCATGGATTTAAAAGCTTGGGGAAGGCATTATTTCTTAGTCCTTGTTGATTTGGCGACCAGGTATTGTAATGCGATAGTAATCATGGATAAGTGTGCACCCACCATTATCAAAGGAATATTTCAGAGCTGGATTGTTGTGTTTGGCACACCTAGAAAAATTCTTACAGACAATGGCTGTGAATTCAATAATGCGGAAATGTGAGCATTGGGAGAGGCCTTCAATATCAAGATCATGACAACGTCTGCAGAGAGTCCTTGGAGCAATGGAGTCTGTGAGTGTCAAAATGCAGTCATTGGTGACATTGTTAGGAAGATAATGGCTGATAGCCAGTGTGAATTGGATGTGGCCTTGGCATGGGCAGTATCGGCAAGAAATGCTCTCACCAACTACTTAGGCTTTTCTCCTAACCAACTTGTTTTTGGTCAAAACCCTGGTCTGCCTAATGTGTACGCAAATGATTCTCCAACCTTGGAACCTTCATCACCATCGAAAATTGTGAGAGAACTTGAACGCTCTTCATTTAGCTAGACAAGAGTTTGTAAAGACCGAATCAGATGAACGCTTGGCTAGGGCTCTGCGGCACAACGTACGTTCGAGTGACCTAAACGACATCCGGAATGGAGGTGAAGTCTTCTACAAAAGAAATGACAGTCATGAGTGGCACGGTCCCGGAATTGTAATAGGCAGAGATGAGAAACAAATTCTGGTGAGACACGGCGGTGTATACGTGCGAGTGCACGTATGTCGTCTAGCGCGAGCGCCAGAGCAAGATACTACAGTTGAAAGTGATGTCAGCAGTGATGAGAAGAACAATGTTGTCCAGGAGAAGCCTAATGACGATCCTACGCAAGTGTTGAATGACTATCCACCAGATGACGAGTCGGAAGATGGTGTGGTCCCAATCGATGAGCCTCCCACAGTTTCTGTTCCGATTAATCAGCTTCCTAAAGTTTCTGTTGGTCAACGTATAAAGGGAATACATTCAGAAAGTGGAGAGTTGGTGTCTGGAAGGATTATGAGTCGGGCAGGTAAAGCCACTGGAAAGTACAAACACTGCTATAATTTGAAGAGGGACTCTGATGGCAGCATTGATTGGATAGATTTGGAGAAGGATCTTAGCGAATGGGAAGTGGTTGATGATGACACAGAAATGCTTGTTCTTTTCAACCCTGAGGCCGTATTATGCGCTAAGGAAAATGAAATTATAAATTGGCAGAATAATGATGTGTATGAGGAAGTAGATGATGTTCGGCAAGGTGCCATAACGGTTCGATGGGTTGACAGAAAAACTGAAAAATGGAAAGCCTATTGTTAAGGCCCGCTTAGTCGCCAGAGGATTTGAGGAAGACACAGTGGATCTCCGAAAAGACTCGCCTACTTGTTCAAAAGGAAGCAGTGCATTTGGCACTTTCTTTGGCCTCCACCAACCAGTGGGATTGCCACACTATGGATGTGAAAGCTGCCTACCTGCAAGGTAACGACATTGAGAGAGTTGTTCATTTACGTCCTCCGCCTGAATATGCAAATGGTAAATTATGGAGACTAAAGAAGACTGTTTACGGCTTTTGTGATGCTGCTAGGCATTGGTATCTGCGTGCAAAAGATCAGTTGTTTAGTCTCGGAGCTAAAGTGTCATCATTGGATTCAGCGCTGTTCTCTTGGAGCAACGGTGGCAAAGTCGAAGGCATTGTATGCATTTACGTTGACGACTTCCTTTGGGCTGGTACACATGAGTTCGAACAGCAGGTGATAAATTGGTTGAGTCAGATATTCCTCATCGGCAGTTCAGAATCAAAAGCCTTCAAATACGTTGGTCTCAATGTCATCTCCAACATCGATGGCAGCATAATGCTCTACCAATTCCAGTATGCTTCATCTTTGAAACCAGTCACGCTGAGTAAACATCGTGCAGCAGTAAAATCATGGGAGCTGTCCGAGTTTGAGAAAATGGAGTACCGAGCATTAATTGGGCAACTCAATTGGATTGCCACATACACTCGGCCAGATATTGCCTTTGATGTGTGTGAGTTGAGTGTGAATAGCAACCAAGCTACCGTAGCGGATTTGCTTAGACTCAATAAGGTGATCTCAAGGGTGAAGACTGACAACATGAAGCTATACATTCCAAGAATGGGGCCGATTGAGGACTGTCATATAGATTGCTTTTCGGATGCCTCATTTGCCAACCTTGTAGGCAATGGATCTCAGGGAAGTTTTGTGATCTTCCTACGAGATGCTAGTGAGGCAAGATGTCCTATATTCTGGCAGACAAGGAAGATCAGGAGGGTCGTCAAATCTACCTTATCTGCTGAGGCGTTGGCGCTGCTTGAATGTGCTGAAACTGCTGTATATCTCTCCAACATATTGCGTGAGGTTTCTGGATGTGGAAAGATCAAAATAAAGTGTTTCGTCGACAAGAGTCTGGTTGACGCCCTTTACTCCTGTAGGAGCGTAGAAAACAGGAGATTGCGCATTGATATTGCTGTGTTGCGGGACATGGAGTGGGGGGAGACTGATGAGGTATCCTGGGTGGATACATCACAACAACTGGCTGATTGCCTCACCAAGAAAGGTGCCTCGACCGAGCGGCTGCGTGCAGCAGTCAGCCGAGACTAGAAAGTTTTTAATACTTCAAGAGACATCACATATCTGTATGTGGCCTCAGACTGGGTCTTGATAGTAATTAAACAAAAGTGTATGTATTGGATACATAGTGCGTATCGGGTGTTGATGGTACTCACACAAAAGTCTATGTATAGAATACATAGTGTGTATCAGACGCAAATAGACCATCCAGCTTCATCCTTGGAATCTTCTGTCAAATTAAGAAGAGAGGACGAGAGTGGTAGTGTGTGTGCGCATGCACACACCTGCTAAGTCATGAGTGATGACATCATCGGCGGAAGGTTCCTGTGGTATGCAACTGGGAGCCTTGGCAGTTCACGTTGTGAGGCGGCCGGTGAGTGTGGTTTGCCTAGTTCATACAGGACGAGACATGCAAGGACAAAAAACTGTCGAAAACCTTCGCTGATACAACCTCAAGTCTGCCATCTACAACTGGGCCAGTGCATGGAAGGAAGTCATTGTCAAGACTTTAGAAAATGGTTGGTCTCGGCTGTTTCATGGAAGTGACGTGGTGCACGATTTTCTAGGTTTTGACGTGGATGACTTCCATTCAAGGCTTCATGCAGGTGGAGACAATGTGGATATCGACGAAGTGCGCAAGTGGTTGGATGACGACGAGGGCGATCCTGGGTATCAGAGCATGTCTGATATCGAGATTGCATCTACTGTTGCCGGTCCAAGTACCCAGCAGGAAGATTCCAGCGAGGACAGCGACGATGATGCGGACTCCTCACGGCTTGCCACTACCCCAACCATCCCCAAGCTGAGCACACTCCGGGAATATGTGGAGTTCGTTCTCGACTACCTTGAACACCCGGACTGCGACAGGGAGATGGGGCCCTTGGGACTTGTGGATGAAGTGCGAGCTTTCAGGCAGCCCATCATTAATCGTCAGAATCGTCGTTGCTTGTGTCCGTCAACCATTGACAGTTTTTTCAGGCCAGTCAACCCTGCTGTCATCAACCCTCGCTTCACACCCACACCATCATCTCACCAAGACAGGCCTTCTAGCTCCGAGCCACAGCCCAGTACATCTGGCATGGCGGAGTCACCACTGGATGTTAGTTTGCGTCTATCTTCTGAGTCCTCTGCAGTGGATAGCGTATCACCACGTCCCACCAAGAGGCCCCTACGCCGCCTCCGTCAGCTCATCTCGGACTCTGACAGCGACTATAAATTCTCCAGGACTCGTCACTAGACCACACAGGAATTTACTGTTATGTACAGTGCAGTGAAGTGATGTGATCCCAGTTATGTGAAAGAAAACGTTGTGGAAAATGCTGGTGAGAAGTGCTGGTGATTGTAAAGTGCAGTGGAAGTGCTAAGGTGTGAGAGGTGCAAGGTCTTCCTGTCAGAGTCTGAGATGACCGAGCGGGTTATACATGAGGACGGCTGCATCATTGTCGTAAGTACCCTAACTTCATCGAAATTCCTTGTTTTGTTCTTTCCATATCATTAATCTCATGTATAAACTGTGTGAAAGATGATTTCCATAATGATTTTCATGTCTAACCTCTTTTCAGCATGCTGTAAATGGGTTAAAGAATTACCCTAAATGTTAATCATAATTTCCTGCTTTCAATTTAATTTTTTCATGCATGGTTTTTATTGCACCAGCTGTGAAAAAGGTGAATGCCTTTGATTTGTGTGCAAGATGATTACAATAAAGATTTTCATGTCTAACCTGTTTTCATCATGCTGTAAATGGGTTGAAAAATTACCCTAAAGTGTTAATCATAATTTCCTGCTTTCAATTTAATTTTTTCATGCATGGTTTTTAAGTGCACCAGCTATGAAAAAGATGAATGCCATTGATTTGTGTGCAAGATGATTACCATAAAGATTTTCATGTCTAACCTGTTTTCATCATGCTGTAAATGGGTTAAAAAATTACCCTAAATGTTAATCATAATTTCCTGCTTTCAATTTAATTTTTTCATGCATGGTTTTTAAGTGCACCGGCCATGGAAAAGATGAATGCCATTGATTTGTGTGAAAGATGATTACCATAAAGGTTTTCATGTCTAACCTCTTTTCAGCATGCTGTAAATGTGTTAAAAAATTACCATAAATGTTAATCATAATTTCCTGCTTTCAATTTAATTTTTTCATGCATGGTTTTTAAGTGCACCAGCTATGAAAAAGGTGAATGCCAGTGAATTTCATGTCTGGTCAGAACCTAACCTAACCTAACCTAACCTAACCTAACCTAACCTAACCTAA
>JAGKTI010014768.1:0-21283 GCA_018397915.1 Birgus latro | reverse complement strand
TCGTGCCCGTCGTAGAGGTGGAGGGATGCAAGCAGACAGTTCAGAGGAACAGTAGCCACTGAAGTAGCGATAGAAAAGAGATAAAGATGCAACAGTGCGGTGAAGAGACAGAGGTTGAAGGGAGCCAGTAAGAGGAGGAGAGTTAATGAGACGAAAAGCCTATGACTCCACCCTATTGAGAAGGGCTGCATGTGGGAAGCCTCCCCACACATGAGAGTTGTACTCTAAACAGGTGCGAATAAAACCCTTGTACAAAGTCAACAACTGTGTAGGGGTAAAGAAGGTTTGGAGTCGGCTTAGCACACCTAATCTCTTGGAAGCAGATTTTACAAGAGATGTAATATGTTCCTTCCAAGATAAATCCCTAGTGAATGTAACCCAAAGCATGTTCAAGGATGATGCAAGAACAAACAAAAACAATACAAAAAGAGAGCCAAATTCAAGATTCATTGTTCATTTCGAGATGCCTGGACACACTGCATTTGAAGGACTGGAGATCATAGGAAGTAGGAAATACAGACAGAGAAAGACAGTTCCAGAGTTGACTGGTTGCATAAATGAAGTACTGGGAATAACGGTTAACTCTTGGATTAGAGAGTTGGACAGAAAAGGAATGAGAGGTTGTTGCTAGACGTGTGCTACGTGCTCGTCGTAGAGGTGGAGGGATGCTAGCAGACAGTTCAGAGGAACAGTAGCCACTGAAGAAGCGATAGAAGAGAGATAAAGATGCAACAGTGCGGTGAAGAGACGGAGGTTGAAAGGAGCCAGTAAGAGGAGGAGAGTTAATGAGACGAAAAGCCTTTGACTCCACCCTATTGAGAAGGGCTGCATGTGGGAAGCCTCCCCACACATGGGAGTTGTACTCTAAACAGGGGCGAATAAAACCCGTGTACAAAGTCAACAACTGTGCAGGGGTAAAGAAGGTTCGGAGTCGGCTTAGCACACCTAATCTCTTGGAAGCAGATTTCGCAAGAGATGTAATATGTTCCTTCCAAGATAAATCCCTAGTAAATGTAACCCAAAGCATGTTCAAGGATGATGGAGCAGCGAGCTGTACATTATTAAACATTAGTGGGTACTCCTGTGGAAGATTCTGGCGGGTTGATAGGTGTAAGAATTAAGTCTTTGATGCATTAAAAACAACAAGATTATTTTTACCCCAGTCAGATACGAGCCAAGTCAGACATTAGGTGTGCCATAGCCTCATCCCTTGTTTGCTGAAGTAACTGCTGAGATGGACGTTGCGGGAACCGAAAGGAAAGGTGAAGGGTGGAATCATCAGCATAGGAGTGGATAAGGTTAGAGGTACAGCTTAGAAGGTCATTGATGAATAAAAGGAAGAGAGTTGGTGATAGGACAGAAACCTGAGGGACACCACTGTTGACAGATCTAGGAGAAGAGCGATGGCCGTCTACAACAGCAGCTATAGAACGACCAGAAAGGAAGCTAGAGATGAAGGCACAGATAGAAGGATAGAAACCGTAAGAGGTCAGTTTAGAAATTATAGATTTATGCCAGATTCGATCGAAAGCCTTTGAGATGTCAAGTGCAATGGCAATGCTTTCGCCAAAGTCCCGAAAGGATTACGACCAGGAGTCCGAAAGGTAGGTGAGAAGATCGCCAGTGGAGCGTCCCTGACGGAACCCACACTGACGATCAGAAAGAAGATTGTGATAGGAAAGATGCTTTAAAAAAATATTGTTAAGAACAGACTCAAACACTTTTGAAACACTGGATGTTAAAGCAATTGGACGATATTTAGAGGGTTATGAATGGTCACCCTTCTTTGGGACTGGCTGAATGAGAGCAAACTTCCAGCAAGAAGGAAAGGTACAAGTTGACAGACAAAGGCGAAAGAGTTTACCTAGGCAGGGTGTAAGCACTGAAGCACAGTTCTTGAGGACAATGGGAAGGACACCATCAGGCCCATATGTCTTGTTAGTATTGAGACCAGTGATGGCTGTAAATACATCTGCTGAAGAAATTTTAATGTCAGCTATAAGGAAGTTGGAGGGGGGAAGTGATGGAGGAACTTCATGAATATACCTCCAGTTACTCATGAACAGGTTAATTTCATTGTTACTGAGATTTAAGAATATATGTGTAAAAGAATGGTCGAACATAAACAAAATCGAAATTTGGTTCTAACATTAGATTATTAGAGAGTGGTACACAGCATTACATATGATATGATTTTTATTTCCTCAAAATCATCATAGACAATATACAAACTCCTAAGTTCCATTTTCAGATTCTTTAACAAAATCATAGCTAGAGAAATATGTCAATGTTGATTAGTACCGTGGGGCAACTACACACCCCAAAGGACAAAAATGTGTCTATTCTTCACACGACCAGGGGCAGGGGCAGGAGTGTAAAACTCTCAGTGGTCCTACCCTCACGTATTCAGGAAGGTACTGGAAAGGAGAGGATTCAGTGCTGCCAACTCAACTGTGAGCATACAATTTTGTGTTCAAACACCCCAGGGTACTAACGTAGCGTTAAGGTGGATTTTTTAGTCTAGGACAATGGTAAGTCATACAGAGCAAGGTCTAGTGAATACAGAAGGCGCTGCGCTTGTGCGATCCCATGATTCTCCAAAAATCACTCTGAGCAGTGTGTGCTGGTGCGTTGTCATGGTGTGCCACGGACCTTCAGACCACATTGTTGGTCATTTGCGGTGTACTGCATCACAGAGACAGAGTAAAACTTGTAAGTAACACTCCTTACTCAGTCTGACCTCTAGAGCTTGCTAATGATTAACAAAGTCATCTTGATCAATGACAATAGGAATATTTTAGGTCAGCTCCTAACTTGGCAAGTTTTCTTGGGTCTTTGTGATGATGGGAACTTCCACACTGAATACGGAGCCTTTATTTCAGGTCTGGAGACATAGATCCACGATTCATCACCAGGAATGATTCTCCACAACAAAGCATTTCAATTGATGTTGCCATCCGGTACCCCTTGCGCTCAGGCGTCAGCAGTCGTGGCACAAGCATCGATTTCTCATGCCGAAATCATCCGTTAAAATTGCTTGTTATGACCAAAATGAAATTTCGGCTTCACCTCATAATGCTCTTATCTTCATACTTATGTCCGGTTGACCGAAATCACACACCTTTTCAAATGTCTTGCAGTGTCTGCTTGTTGAGGGTCTCACTGCACATTTCACACTTTCTACTATGTTCTCCCTTCCTAGAAGCGGCGATACCAACAAAAAATTGACCACGACTCATTGCGTCCTCTCCATAAGTTTTTTCCGGCATTTTATATGTTTCAAACATTGTTTTGCCTAATATTTGGAACAATACAGAGCACACTCGTTGCTCGTATTTCTATCATCCCAAATGCCACACTGTAAAAACAGCAACTTAAATGGCAGCACGCACACATCCGAGGAAAGAGGTTACGAAAATTGAACAGTCATAAACGTGTAAGAGCAAGTTAAGGCTTCATAACATGACTTAGAACTTCTCTGAACATGAAATTAAAACCAGTCTCGACGCTTTATGAACACGCCTCTTCCTCTGACTGTGGCTTGGATCTGCCTGATGAATAATTTTCCCTGAAGTTAGCTAGGGTAAAACAGCTATTGTAGGGCTTGAATAATTAAGTTTCCTTTACTCATGGCGCATAGTTATAAAAATAATATGGTTAATCCAGGCGAGTGAGTCCTGCGGTTATGGTATTAGATGGAACCCCGAGTCAAGAAGCTCTTCCACCCTGGGTGTGGGGGGACAGATGGACCACCTGCCGATCTGTCATCTTCGTCCTTGACACCAACACAAACAACACCAACGAGGCATTCAGGTACTATGTGTGTGCAGAATGGAAGGATTTGTATAAGTTATTTTGTTTAACTAGAAAGCATGGGAAATATGCTGTAGGAACCTGTGATATATAGCCTCCTCTACCACTCCACAAAACACCTCGTTTTTACTCACCGGGTTTCCCAGCATTAACTTTACTTCAGTAACTCAGCTCTCTGCTGTAACTTTGTCTAAAACTACTAACTCTCCGTGTTTATTACAAAGCTGTAACAAAAGACTAACAATAGACTAAGATGGTAGTCACACACAAATACTATGGAACAGATATAAACTCGTAAAATGGGAGTACTTTTCCAATACAATACGGAAAGTATATTGCAACGCCTTTTTTCAGTTCGTTTCGTTTCGTTTTGTTTTTGAAGGCTCCAACATGCTTGCATGTGTCGGCCTTGGTCACCTAATGGCGGCTCTCCATGCTGCTCGATCTTTGGCAGCCTCCCCATTCAGTCCCTTAACCCTTAAGTCACACTTAATGACCTCGTCCCATGTCCTTCTCGGTCTACCCCTCCCAACCCCTCCCCCTATATTAACACTTCTCACCCTCTGCACCCAATTATCATCCTCCATTCTCTCCACATGTCCAAACCACCTCAGCCTACCTCTCCTCATCACAACACCAATACACTCCAGTTCCATCCTACCTCTCAACTCTTCCATCGTAAACCCAGCCCCCCCAGGCCTTGCACGCAGGGACGCACTGCACATCCATCTAATCATTGTCATTTCTGTACGTCTAAACCTGCGAATATCCTCTTCCTTTACTGCCCAGGTCTCACTACCAAACAGCATCACATTCCTAACACATGCTGCATACAAAGACCCCTTAGCACGTAAGGAGAGTCCGCTCAATGTCAGGAGAGGCAACAGCTCCCTGAACTTCTTCCAACCAGTTCTCACCCTAGCAACCGAGCTAACTCCAGTCCCACCTCCGGCACATAACATGTCTCCCAAATAACAAAACTCCTCCACACACTCAAGAGACTCACCAGCAAGTTCAACAATCTCAACCTGCTCTCCCCGACACGCCGCACACATGAAATCAGTATTATCTCGCAGTATACCTCTAATACCACTGCATCTCTTGTGCACCCATTTATCACAAACACTACACAAGATGGAATTGCTTCCCACACCCTTGTGGCAAACTGGACATGGCCACTCTCCCTCTCCTCTGATTGTACCGCCACCAACCCTAGATATCATCACTTTTGTTTTATCTGCATTTACCCTTAAGCCCTTGTGCCCCATACCATCTCTCCACTTCTTAAATCTTTCCTCCGCTTCCTTTTCATTCTCTCCAATCAACACCAAATCATCAGCATACAACATCTCGCATGGGAGTACATCTCTGAAGTCACGAGAGAGGGCTTTTCAAAATAAACAACAAGGGACTCAAAACTGACTCCTGATGGACACCAACATTCACGGAAAACTCATCACTCAAAACTCCATTCACTCATACCTGGGTGCGAGCACCCACGTACATGGCCATAACCACCCTAACTAGCCACTCTTCCAACCCTAGCTTTCTCATTGCCCACTTCACCACCTCTCTAGGGACTCTGCCAAAGGCCTTTTCCAAATCAACAAAAACAAAATACAATTCCCTTTTCTTTCCAATATATTTCTGCTGAAGCTGTCAAACAATGAATATGGCATCAGTGGTCCCCCTGCCTGGCATAAACCCAAACTGTATCTCATCGATATCCACTCTTTCTCTAATCATACCTTCTAGAACTCTCTCAATTACTTTCATTATCTGATCTAAGAGCTTTATACCTATGTAATTTCCCCTTTCCAGGGCATCACCCTTCCCTTTGTACACAATTACAATTACACTCTTCAGCCAAGTATCTGGGACAACACACTCATATATAATCATGTTTATCAGGTCAGTGACTAACCTCACCCCAGTATCTCCTGAGGCCTTCAACATTTCGGCAGTCAACCCAGACACACCTACCGCCTTCCCCACTCGCATTCTGCCTATTGCCTGACTCACAGTAGCAGCGTCAATCAAAGGCCAAGGGCCAAACACTGTATCTGCTGGCTCGAAACCTTCCCTACCCCAATCAAACTCCTCATTCAACAACCGGCTATAATGCTCTCTCCATGCATCTTTAATATCCCCACTGTTCACCACTACCCTTCCACTATACAATTTTCACATATTTTCCATGAAGAATTTACTGCAATCTTTGCACCATCCGGATCTTTCCCACCTCATCGTGTGGTATGATAGATTTCAGAAACAAATGAAGATAAAGTACGAAAGGGAACGAACAACCCATAGCATGCATAGTGAAATGGGTCATACAGTTATTCACTGTACTTTGAGACGAAATATATATCTGTTAAGCGCTGGACAACAAGCGATGAATTCAGAATCAACGGTTCCGATACCCAGTACCAATGGATTCGCTGGAGTGGATTCCAGAATAGATTCCTCAGAGAAAGCAAATACTGTCGGTCATACGAGGCAGAGTAACTCGATGAACGTGATTCCTGATAGCATTGCGGGAGACTGAAAACACAAGTAATTAATTAATACTGTATTTCATACTTCTTGCGTATGTTAAAAAAAAAAAGCAACTATAGTAAACTCATATTTAAACAATTCTGTTTACAAAAATATAATAATTATGTATACTGGTATTTTTCTTAAACAAATATACCTTCATTGTATAATACTCAGTTAACTATGCCCCCCTTACAGCTGAAAGATGAACTATCGCGAATCATAATGTTTATGATTTTGGAATCGATTCTTACATCACGCCCGGAGCAAGGCAGGGGCACCCCCGCTGAGACCAACTCCGAATCGCCGGACTTGTCTATCCAGGATTGAGTTGCCTCATTCCACCGCTGACCTCTACTTTACTTACTCTCCGAATCCAGCAACTCGTGACATGAGTCAGTGGCAGTGTTTGGAAACTCTCACTCTCAAGCTGCTGGCCGAATCGCTATAGGGGAATCGGTTCTCAAGTTTTAGAGTCTATGAAACACCGGCATCGATTCTGGGATCTGTTCTTGCACACCCTTAATATCAACATACAATTCATCACACAATGTTGGTAAAACAGCTTTATTGCAGTCTACTTGACATCATTCATATATTATCAGATAAAAATATTATAGTATAATCCTTTCATTTGCATAACCAAACACATTAATGCCAATTTTTGCCCATTCATGTTCTTTCTTATTCACTTAACAGATGCCAGGTCTAATCTCACCGTTTCCACCATGCAGTCTGTTTGAGGAGGCTGGAATGTGGAAGAAAGCAGACACGCGTGTTGTGGTGGTAGGTGGCAGCAAAGGCATGGAGTTGGTTCTTCTCCACCCTCTCCTGCGCAACAGTCTTCACGCTGTGTACTTCGCCATTACACCGCTGATTTCCAACTTTAAATTCCGTGGACTCAACATCGTCAGAAAAAGTTAGGCACAGGGCCTCATGGTTCTAGGTTTTTAAGGACCTCTAGCAATTTAATTTGCACGTTGAACAAACCACCAGAGGAGGATATGGTATTTTTGCTGGATATTCTTGCTGTTAACATACGATCTTATTCAGCCTACTTCAACCTCTCATGGTAAACAGTTATTAAAGGTTCTATTTCTCTTCACTGTAAAATTGTAGGCCAAAAATTATATGGAGATAGCGTGAGTAAAGTGAAAAATACATTCACTGGCAGAAGGTGTTGACACCCTCTTTGTTGAAACCCTCATACCCTCTTGCACTACGCTTTTCATAATGGCCTAAGTGTCACAGCTCGCACTATCGTACAATCTGCAGAGATTTACTGGTAAGGAAAAGGACCTAAGGAAAGACATAAACTGTTGAGAATACTAATGTTGGAAGAGTAACAAAGTTTACATTTCTTAGCTTGACGGTTTATGGATCCAATTATGGGGCCATAATGAACTTCAGTGAAAGCCAGTATCTCTGGGTATATTTATATTTTTGGCCTGTAGGATAAAAAAATCCATTTGTATTGTCGGTAACATTTCGTTTTGTTGCTTTTTGTGAAAGGAGGTAAAGCTCGTTAGGCCTCAAATAAAATTCGGCTGTTGGATTACGTTATTTGCGGGTCTGAATTTTGTTATAAGAGTATTCAGTTCCCTTGCACATGTGTCAGCAACACAGCATGTATATTAGTGGTCCCATTAACATCACGAGAATCGCAGTGAATGAAAATGTCTCATAATCTCAGATACATCTTTTTGCTACAACTGCTGGAATTCGGTGGTGCAGGGCGCGTGGTCCGATATTTTGGTGTGGGGCAGGACTACATATCCTCACGAAATTAAATTATCAGCGAGAATGGAATAAAAAAATGTACAGTGCATTACTTTCAGTGTCATACACATACAGGTGAAAAAAAGGAACTTAAATGATTCATGGGAGAAGCGGGTCATTTATAGGGTTTCCATCTGAAGATTTTAGTGGGAGGATGGGCGATGACTTCTTAAAGTTATTGAAAAAACTGAGGATTGACCAGCAAATTCTATTGTCATTAGGATTATATAATAGTCTGGATGCTTGGTTGTGAAAAAGTTGCCACATCTTATCTTACTTTTGTCATAAATTTCTCCCAATACCTCTCCTTGCTACGTCAGCCAACTTTCAGTGTTGTCTCTGGTCGGCTACAGATTAAATCGCCTTACTCCCTGTGCCCTCTGGCCATGGTAGCTGACATAGGGAGGACATCCACATTCACTTATGGGCTTCTGTTAGGTTAAGGTAACGCCATGGGCAAATGTCCAGTAACACTTTTATACCAACTGTGGTTCTGAGAGGTATTACATGAGTTATTTTTATGTGAATGCAATACTCTTTGAAGGACACAGCTAAAACATGAGAGGGACATACAGTGTGAGTATTCTGGGAAAATAAGAAGTAGGGCAGGACACAATGCGGACAGTTTTGTTGACGAACTTTTTGCTCATGGTTGTTTTTTCTTTCTCATTATCGCTTCAGTTTCTATGAGTAAGCTATTTAATTGTAGCAGCCGTTAACTATACATTATACTCAAAATATACCAACATGTTTTCTCTTCCAGGTGTGGGTGAACCAAGACAGCTGCAACAGTTGGTGGTGTACCGCCGCTGTATGTACTGTAATGCTGGACAAGCGGGCATTCAGTTTCTCTTCAAAAGAGGTTTAACTTCATTGAGGGAAAGCACATTTCTTCGGAATAGTATCCCCTTGTTCGATAGTACGTTTTCACATGTCGTGTAAAATCTCATACGAGACAGTATGAGAATAAGAACCAAAATGAGTGAAGGAAGATGTTTGAAACAGTGAAGGAATAAAAAACTATACAGTTGTGTAAAAATTAATGCATGTATATGTTTGAGAGACAAGTTAGATTATCTCCAAATATTACACACTCTTTATAATTATGATAAAAACAGTTTAAAATAATAGTATGATACATCTTCTCAAAGTCAGTTCAACTTCAACAGCAAATATGTATTAATGGACTGATTTAACAACTTCGTAACTTATCATCATTATCAGTTTTAAGAGACAGATTACCAACCTCTCATCATTCCCAGCATTATCATCATTATCATTTCCCACTGTTAAACAGGGAAAACAATGTCAGTACAATTCTGGGCAACGTAGTACATCATTACAATTTCCCAATGATATAAAGGGTACGCGATCTCTCATCATCATCATCATAATTATTTACAACTAAGATTCCGGGAAAGGTAGTGAATCATCATTATTTCCCACACATGTAAAGGGTACGCCATCTCTCATGATCATCATCGTCTTCATTATCCTATTTGCTAATGCTATACTAGGTGGGATAATATATTTCATTTTCACAGATCAGTTCCCTAATATGAACGGTCACGGGATGAAGATAGTGACTGTTCGCTGCTTTCCCTTCGCGGACTTCACCCCGGACACTGATGAACCATACAGCACCGTCACCCTTAACGACTCCGTAGATGCCAGACTCATCAAGGAATTCTCAAAGACGTTGAATTTCACGTAACTAACTCTTTTGTGTATTCGGCAGGAAGGTTGACTGCTGGTTGTCTACCTGTCCTTTCTCTGTGGAGGTTACTATTTTGTCTCTTACCGCACCTGCATTGCTGGATGGTGATTGGATTGTACTGAAGTGATGTTCTTTTCTTTAGAGTGCTCACTTATTTATACGCTGTCGGTTCCTACTGGCAACTTTCTGACCTGGGGCTTCATAAAGGATAAAAGACCTCAGATAGGAAGGCACAGTCCTAAGTAAATTATCCAGACACTACATCCACATCCGCATTTCCTGTTCATTGCTTTTTACTACAATTCCTTAGTGAAATTCTTCTCCTCTTGGCTAATCGAGGCAGGTATTCTACGATTAAAGCCCCTTCTTTTCAAATGATTTATATGTCAGTCTTCCTCATACAGGTGCTAGATAGAAATATTAAAAACGAATATTCATTCTCAATATTAAAATAAGTTATGCACTGATTTCTCATTCTTTCCTGTTGATCATGTGTCAGTTCAAGCAGATCATGTGTCAACCAACCAAGAGCTTGGGGATATCCATATTTCCAGGCAAGTTTGAATTACTGCTGGGTCTTCGAGGCATCAGGGAGAAAACCTGTGCTATGTAAATGTTGGCTCGGGAATTATGTTTTCCATGTTTACTCTCCCTAGGAACAGGACAGCAGGCAATCATTTTAAAATATCTGAAACAGAAAGGTAAACTCACAATTTTGTACATCATTATGAACACCAAAAATCAAAAAAAATACGTCTGACGTTTCTACTTAGACATTAATGTTATTGTGTAAACTGGAGTACAATCCAGCGATATTCCAGTGATTTTTTTTTTTTAATGCATGAAAATGAATTAGGAGTTGACCTACACCTTTACGTACTTGGTTATAATAATACGGGACTTGGAATAGGGTACTGTATGTGGAAAGGGAATTGACCCAAGCGGACCGCCACTTATCTCTTATCAGCTGGTGTGATGCGGATGATTTCTGTCCTAGAAAAGTAAAACGGAGCTCTTTTCCCATATATGCTCGTAAAATATTTAAAAGAAAAAGAACGAAAAACAATACCACGATCTTGGCTATAAGTGGAGAGGACTGATCTCTGTCCATGCTTATTGTATGTCCCGAATTATGTAAGGTAATTATGGGGGGACAAAGAGAAACAGACAAGCAATGCGGAAAACACTTTTAACTCGCTGTAGCATTTGATTTCACACATTTGGATCAGTGTTGTTAGCTTTTTACCAAAGCAGTAACAGTAACCCCTCCAACACCTTCAGATACCACTTTTAACTGGTCTATAAATTTTTAAAAGTTGTCTGTTTCGGAGATATAATTTGCTGTTTCTTATGGATTTTTAATGTGCTGCACTCAAATACGACAAAAACAGCGGTTTGGCTACTGTTTGAATTAAGATTTTATATAATACATTCATGTAGCCTGCATAATCCTGTGTTAATCATGAATTTCAAACCAATGTATTTCCGTCTGCTTGTGATACTTTTACCTGAATATATCTGATATGCCATGTAGACAAAACACTTACTGTATGTATCGATACATATTTCGGTCATTACTCAGCTTCTGAACTGTGCATATGGGGTTGTCTTTTGTGTTAGTGAAATGGAGAACCCATGGTCACTGTCCAGCAACGGTCTGCAAGAATTGGTAGATCCCATTTGCTTTGATACTGTTTCTCCATTGCTGCATGTCCTGGTGAAATTGCTCGCCAAGTTCGTCACTCACTGCTCCGCAGTTCTGTTGAAAGAAGTCTAGGTAAGGGTGCAGAAATATGTATCTTGAGTGACATGTTGCAGCGAAGCTTATTGAATGTCGGAAGGAGATTTTCCACCAACTCCCTGTAGTTGTCTACCTTGTTGTTTCCAAGAAATCTTGTTGAAGGCTTGCCAGGCATCCTTTTCTTTGCCACACAGTGCACTGTCAAGTGCATCATCACGAAGAAGTTAATGAATCTGAGAACCAAAAAAACAAATTCATATATTTTTGCTTGACTAACCTGAGGAGTTTCACACAGAGATACTTGAAGGCTTCTTCGATTTTGTCCAGTGCTTTGACAGTGGGGTAGAATGCAAAACATTTTTCTCTCTGGCTCCAACGACTATTCAGTGAGACTGTCTTGCACAATTATCCTATTCAAAGAGAACATAGCAGTACTCTGTATATCCACTCCGAAGACCAAGCAAAATGGCAATAACCTTAAAGTCGCCGCATAGCTGCCACTGATATCGGTCTTCGTTTATGCACCTCAAAAGTCGTCTCATGTTGTCATAACTTTCCTTTATATGGACTTCATGACCATCACGAATGGATGGCAAAATATTACCACTGTGCAGCAAAACAACATCAAAACTCGACTTCGATGAATCAGTGGTAGCCTATGTCACTACTCGACTGGATTATGAACGATGTTGAGTGTTGCCATCAGACCATCGATGTTGTTGCAGGCTACAAGATCATGCTCCATGAAGAAATATTGGACAAGATTCTTTTGACGGTCATAGAACATGGAAACCCTAACATCATCTGCCAGGAGATTCGATTGCTGTAGTCTGTAGCCCAAAAAACTCCAACTTGCTCTTGTGCTGTTTCAAGACCCTCACAAGATCATTCAGTTCTACTTCTGTTATGAGCTGCGATTCAGTTGAAGAGGGTGGGGCAAAATCTAAGCCAAGTGACACTGATGATTCAGAGGTGGACGTTTTGAGGCTCCCTTCCTACTTCTTTGATTCAAAAGAGAAGGATTCTGGTGATTCAGGAACAGGCAACATTCCCCGCGGGGTACTGGGCGAATAGCTGATGGAATGTTTGGATATTTTACTATCCATTTTTTCTTCTCTGACATACCTTTCCCGACTGGAGAGCACCATACAGAAATAGCAATTACACTTATGATCTGTTGGTTCTCTACAAATCATCGGTACAGCGAGCGGCATAGATTTCCTATTCTTGATTAACCACTGGCAAAGATTTATTGCACAAGTGTTGCAGCATATATTTGCAGCCCAGCTCATATCTTGATCTCCAGATTTGTAGCCACAATATATGTGGTACTCTTTCTTAACCACAGCGGTAATACTGTGCTTTTGTGACGCAAATATAACTTTGCCACATATATAGCAGAAATTTTGTGCTGGTAAACAAGTGCAAGGCATCACTGCTCACTTTGGCTAGACAGGAATATGTCCCTTGGCAATATCAAACCGTATTATACAAGGAGGGAGTAGACTGTACCACCAGTCGAACAGGGCAGTACTCCAAAGGTGGATGAAAAGCTGATGATAGGGTGAGCTAGAGCTCCCTTTTCATTAGCCCTTGGAACTAACTTTTGACCATCCCTCTGCTGAACTTTTTCGATGTTTCAGTAACACAGAATAGGCCATCATCCTTTCCTAGACTATTTCCTCCAACTGACAACACCAAACTACTTGCACAGGACACACCACACATCCTTTATGAAAAAAGAAAAAAAAACGGCATCTCAACACCCAGCCTTAGAGTCCACGGGGGCGGAGGCGAATAAATGCCCCCACCATCCGTCCCTCTCCAATTGACGGCCAAGAGTGATGCTTAGAACCACTGTCTGACTCACCTCTTTTTCATTTCTGCAACTTTCGCGGTCTTTCCCCTAATTTTCTATCTGTTGAACACCACCTCTATTCCTTTAAACCTCACCTTCTTCCTTACTGAGACTCAGCTGTCTAAGGCAAGTTAGGCGACTGACAGTAAATCATTCTTTCTATCCTCCTACTTTCTCTATACTCACTTCAAAGCCAAAGGTGTCTGTTGTGCATTTGTATGCAACACTATATGATGCCCTCGTGTTCCCGGACTTGAATCTTCATTTTTCTCTAATCTCTGACTTCAGCTATTCTGTCATTGTCTGACTAAATATATCTGTGTTTATTACTTATCTGCTAATTTTACTGACAATGAAAAATTCTCTCATTATTTTACTTCAAAGATGGAACACATCCTCTCAATTTTTTCAATCTCTGAAATCTCCATTCTAGGATATTTCAGTGTTCTCCACCACTTTTGACTCACTTCTTCATTCACTGTTCCACCTGGTGAAGAATCCGACAATTTTTCTATCCTTAATGACCTACAGCAACCTATACAGCACCCTACCCGTATCTCTGACCGCCTTGGAGAGAGTCCCGACATCCATGACCTTTTCATTACACCTAATCTTTCTTCTTATGCTTTAAATCTTTTTCCTCTGGTGGGCTCCTCTAATCACAACCTTATCACCTTAACCTGTCCTATCACTACAGTAAGGCCTGCGATCCCTCCCAAGGAACGGCAGCTTTGGCAATGTGGAGATACTGATTGGGAAGCCCTCAGGCAGTACTTCTTTGATTTTCCCTGAAATGATTATCGCTTCAATGTCCGTGACCCATCTGAATGTGACTTACACATTATGGAGGTTATTCTCTCGGGCATGGAAGTATATATTCCTTGCTCTTATTCTATGACTATTGCGAAAAAAAAAAAAAATGGTTTAATCATACTTGTTCTAATGCTGCCTATAACAAGGAGAGCAATTTCAAAAGGTACCGAAGCCAACTCATCCCTGAATCTCATCTATGTTTCTGCCTAGAATCGCGCTAAGTCTGTCTTTTCCTCTGCTAAAAATAATTTAATTCTTACTAAATGCTCTGAACTCATCTAAAATTCTTCCCGCTCCTTCTGGTATCTTGCCAAATACTTTCTCTAACAACTTTTCTTCATCATCCTTCCTTCCTTTCCACTCTGATGACTCTGTAGCTGTTTCTACTACTGATAAAACAGAACTCTTCACCCACACTTTCTATTCCAATTCCAGTTTAGATGATTCTGGTGCTGTTCCTCCATCCTTCCCTTCCCCTTTTAGCTCTGACTTTCTCATGCTTGACATTAAAATTATTTCAACTGTTGTGTTTTCTGCCGCAACTTGCCTCAGTACTAACAAGGCATATGGGTTTGATGGTGTCCCTCCTGTTATCCTCAAGAACTGTGCCTCTGTGCTTACTCCCTGACTAGATAAACTCTTTCGTCTTTGTCTGTCAACTTGTACCTTTCTTCCTGCTGGAAGTTTCCTCTCATTCAACCTGTCCCAAAGAAAGGTGACAATTTCCAGCCCTTTATATATCGCCCTATTGCTTTAACAAACTGTATTTCTAGAATTGATGAATCTTTTCCTTACAAAATATTATTAGCACGTTCCTATCACTACCATCTATACGATCACCAATATGGGTTCTGCCAGGAGTGCTCCACTGGTGATCTTCTCACATTCCTTTCAGACTCGTAGTCCTTTTCCTTTCGGGACTTTGGCGAAAGCTTTGTCATTGCACTTGACATCTAAGGCTTTCGATTGAATCTAAGTCTTTCACTTCCCAGCATCCCTCTTATGGTTTGTATCCTTCTGTCTGTGCTTTCATCTCTAGCTACATTTCTGCTCGTTCTATAGCTGCTGTTGTAGACGGCCACTGTTTTTCCTCCAGAGCTATCGGTAGTGGTGTTCCTCAGGGCTAAATCCTATCGCCACTTCTCTTCTTTCTATTCAGTCATGTCCTTCTGCGCTTTACATCTAACCTTATCCACTCATACGCTGATGACTCAACCCTTCCCCTTTCCATCCACTTCCCAATGCGTCCATCTCAGCACTTAATTAAACAGACAAGGGATGACACGATGGTATACTTAATGACTGACTTGGATATGGTTGTGATAAAATTAATCATGCTGCTTTTAATGTATGAAAAACGCACTTCTTACTTGTTTTGACTCGTCATAATCTACCACAGGAGTATCTTCTAAATTCTAACAATACCGAACTCAATCCTCGATCATCTTTTTAACATACCTAGGCTTTCATTCTCTCGGAATTTATCTTGGAAAGATCATATTATCTCTCGTAAAACCTGCTTCCAAGAAATTAGGTATGCTAAGCCGACTCACTGCCTTCTTTACCCATGCATAGTTGTTGACTTTATCTATCTATTTATATACCTATTCTGCTTCCCCCAAGAAAAGGGAGGTAGCCGAGACAGGTCAACACACTGCCAATTTACTCATCCACTCATACACATTCATTCGCATTTTAGCCCCAAAGGGAAGAAGGGACAGATCCCCACAACACCACACCGCACGAGGGTCAGCTACGCAGTGCAGTCAGTGACATCCGCAGCAGGGCCCGAGAGCAAAACTGGTTTACCCTTGCCGCATCATAATGGACCCATCCCATTACCCGCACCTGACCTGATCAGCTGATCAGACAAAATGCGGGAGAATATCCCCTCAAGGCTGCGTCATCATTTATTCATACACAGTTTCCCTCCATTCACTTCTATCACACACATACACTCTTCCTTGCTCAACAGACAACCCTCTCACATCCAACGCTCTCTTCACACTGTCCATTCATCCTATTCGTGGTCTTCCTCTCAGCCTTATACCTCTCACATCAGATCTAATTACCTTTTTCACCAATCGCACATTATCCATTCTCTCCATGTGCTCAAACCATCGCAACACCCTCTGCTCAACTCGATCAGCCATCTTCCTAACAATTCCAGTTTTCCTTCGCACTTCATCATTTCTCACTCGATCCATACGTGTCACTCCACACATACTCCTCAGACACCTCATCTCCATTACATTCAATCTTTTCCTCTCTGCTACACCCATATTCCATGTTTCAGCCCCATATAATGCAGTCGGTACCACAATACTAGCATACAGCCTTCTCTTTACATCCATTCTAAGTGAATGACATCTAAACACTTTTTTCATTCCTCCCAGCACCTTTCCAACTTCAATCATTCTAAATTTCACTTCTGTATCTATTCTTCCGTCCACAGCAACATGTGACTCTAAATACTTAAAACACTCTACCTTCTCAAGCAACTCACCATTCAAAACTATATTCATCCTCCTACCATCTACCAACCTCGTACACTTCATCACTTTACCCTTATTCTCATTTATTTTCAGGTTCCTCCTTTCACACACCCTTCCAAACTCCTCTACCAACTGTCTCAATCTCTCCTCTGAATCAGCCACCAGTGCAGTATCATCCGCAAACAGCAGCTGCTTCAGATTCCACTCTCTACCATCATTCACCAGATTCATTTCTCCACCTAACACTCTTGCATTCACCTCCCTTACAACACCATCCATATAAATATTAAACAACCAAGGAGACATCACACATTCCTGCCGCAGCCCCACCCACATGGGACACCAATCACTCACAGTATTTCCCACTCTTACACACGCTCTACTATTTACGTAAAAACTTTTCACTCCCTTTAGTAACCTGCCATTAAGCCCATACAATCTTAAAACATTCCACAAAGCCTCCCTATCAATTCTATCATATGCTTTCTCTAAATCCATGAACGCCCAAAACACATCCTTACCTTTCGCTAAATACTTTTCACACACCTGTCTCACAGCAAACACCTGATCCACACATCCCCCCCCTCTCCTAAAGCCACACTGCTCATCACCAATCACTCCCTCTGTACCCTCTCTAACTCTCTTAATTAACACTCTACCATACACCTTACCTACAACACTCAGCAGACTTATACCTCTAAAGCTAGTACATTCATACTTATCACCCTTACCTTTATACAATGGGACCACACAAGCACTTGCCCAGTCAATTGGCACCATACCTTGCACAAAGCACACATTCAACAGTCTTACTAACCAGTCAACAATAGTCGCTCCACCACCTTTCAGGCATTCCACAGCACACCCATCCATACATGCAGCTTTCCCTGTTTTCATCTGCTTTACTGCCTCTTGCACTTCCTCCATCGTGATCAAAGTTTTTTTCAACTCTCCCAACACATCTATTCCTTACACCATTCCATCTGCCACAATCTCAGCCTCCCTTTCCTCGTCTGCATTTAACAATCTTTCAAAATACTCCGCCCATCTCTTCCTTACTGCATCCATCTCAGTTAACATCCTTCCATCCTCTGCTTTTACTCGCTCTTCCTTCCCAGACTCTCCCCACTTCCTTCCAAAACATTTTCTTATTCTGTTGAAAATTCTCAGTCAACCGCCTACCCCACCTCTCATTTGCTGCCATTTTAGCATCATACACAACCCTTCTCGCCCTACTCCTCTTTTCCTTATACCTTTCATATGACACCTCATCCTTCCTCTGCAACCACACTTCATATGCACGTCTCTTCCCAACCACAGCCATACTTACTTCCTCGCACCACCATTCCTTTCTTACACCACCACCCACTCATCTCACACCGCACACATCTTCCTCATGCCCCACCACAGCATTCTTAAACAATTGCCATTCCTCCTCTACATTGCCACTCTCCTGATCTTTCACTGCATTCCACTGATCTCTCAATTTCTCCTGATACTCTATCATTTTCTCTCTTTTATCCAACTCACTCACTTTCAAAACCTCCCTGCCACACCTAACTCTCCTACCTCTCACCCATCTCTTACTTACTCTCAACTTTCCCTCCACCAGGCAGTGGTCAGACATACAGTACCTCCACCCTCCCCTCTCAAAACTTTCACATCCAACAATCTTCCTATTACATTCCCGGACACAACCACATAGTCCATCAATGCTCTGTCAACAACCCTTCCACCCTCCTGTCTCACCCATGTATACTTATAAATACCTTTCTTCTCAAACAAGGTATTCCCAATCACCATCTCTCGCTCAATACTCACACCTATCATTCGTTCCACATATTCATTTCTTCCAAGCACACCATGCATACCAACTACACCTTCAACTGCTACATTTCCCAGTCTAGCATTCAGATCCCCCATCATTTTCACATTCACATTCGCTCCAAAGCTCTGCAAACACTCATCAACATCATTCCAGAAAGACTCCTTCTCTTCTTCATCCCTTTCACTATCAGGCCCATATGCACTCACAAATACCCACAACTCACGTTCAAATTTCTCTTTCACCCACATCAGTCTCGATGACACATCCTTCCATTCAATCACACTGCTGTACTTCTGGGCTCATTAACAAGGCCCCTGTGTATAATACAACTCTCATGTGTGAGGAATCTCTCCACGTATAGCTCTTTTCAACAAGGTGGAGTCGAAGGCTTTTCGTCTCATCAGCTCTCCTCCTCTTTCTGGCTCCCTTTATCCTCCATCTCTTCACTGCACTGTTACATATGTATCTCTTTTGTATCGCTACTTCAATGGTCACTACTCCTATGAACCGTCTTCTTGCACCTCTCTACCACTACAACGTGTGCATAGCACCCGTCTAGTAGCAAACTCTTCTCCCTTTTCTGTCCAGCTCTCTAATGCAACAGTTATCCATTACTCCAAGTCCTTCATGCATGCAACATGTCAGCTCTGGAGTTGTCTTCCATTGTCTGTATTTCCTACTACCTATGACTTCCAGTCTTTTAAACGCAGTTTGTCAAGGCATCCCGATATGAACGAATCTTGAATATGGCTCTTTATTATATTTTTTTTAGTTTTTCCTTGGTACGAATAATTTTCAGGCTTCCAGCCTTTGGTTCTTCTTTCCTGTATATACTAGAAAACTAAAATTTTATTCTAAAATAATTGTTAAGTAGGAATGGCAAACGTGCACAGAAAAAAAAAATGAAAGAGCATTCAGGATGAGAGGAGATTTGGAGACCTCTGCCCATTACTTCATTCCACATTTTTGCCACACTTGTAGCCGGTGGAATGTAGCAATGGGTGTAGGTCTGCAAATCTCCTCCCATCCTCAATGCCCTCTTGTTTCTGTGCTTCTTTTCGTCTCCTATCTGTGCACTTTTGCCACTCCAATTTCTTAATAATCATTGTAGAAGAAAATTCTTTTGTCTAGTTGATGATCTTTTTGTGGAAGACTAATTATGCATAAAGCAAGTGTTGTATTTGGGTAGTTACAATCATGGGCATACTGAAAGACTAAAACGAGAGTGCCTTCCCATGAAAAGAAGTGTTCTGGTACGTTCTTTAACTGTAGGCGAGCTGTACCTAACCAATATTGAGCAAAATGGCGGAATTAAAGGTGACAGCAATCCAGTTTTCAGGCCGTACTCGCGAACCGAAGTCTGACTGCTTTTCAAAACATGAAAAGAAACATCTACACTTGAGAAGCAGCGTTTTGGTGTTTAGTACGCGCCTTTTTGTTGTGGAGTTATGAGTGATGAAGGAGAAACAAAGAAAGAAAGAAAGAACAACATCGATATTTTTGAGGTTCGATTTTGCGACTCTTACGAAGGTTAGCAAGACTTTGCTCACTATCCACTCACTTGATGTAGTGCTCCTCTCGGCTATCTGCCCTTTCCTCTTCTCCATCCTTCTTTCCTTCAATCCTCTTCTGTCTTTCTTTCCTTCATTCTTTCCTTGTCCTTCCGCCTACGGGTGACTTTACACTCCGTCTTCTGTCTTTCTTTCCTTCATTCTTTCCTCGTCCTTCTGCCTGTGGATGACTCTACACCGAGTGACAAGCCAAATGGTTTCCTGTACACCAGGAACTGCCCTCCTACGGTTTCTATCCTTCTATCAGTGCCTTCATCTCTCGCTTCCTTTCTGGTCGTTCTATAGCTGCTGTTGTAGACGGCCATCGTTCCTCTCCTAGACCTATCAACAGTGGTGTTCCTCAGGGTTCTGTCCTATCACCTACTCTCTTCCTTTTATTCATCAATGACCTTCTAAGCTGTACATCTAACCCTATCCACTCATATGCTGATGATTCCACCCTTCACCTTTCCATTCGGTTCCCGCAACGTCCATCTCAGCAGTTGCTTCAACAAAAGAGGGATGAGGCTATGGCACACCTAATGTCTGATTTGGCTCGTATCTCTGACTGGGGTAAAAATAATCTTGTTATTTTCAATGCATCAAAAACTCAGTTTTTACACTTATCAACCCGACAAAATCTTCCTCAGGATTACCCACTAATGTTTAATAATGAACAGTTATGTCCTGCATCATCCTTGAACATGCTTGGGGTTTCATTCTCTCAGGATTTGTCTTGGAAAGAACATATTACATCTCTTGTGAAATCTGCTTCCAAGAGATTAGGTGTGCTAAGCCGATTCCGTACTTTCTTTACCCCTGCACAGTTGTTGACCTTGTACACGGGTTTTATTCGCCCGTGCATGGAGTACAACTCTCATGTGTGGGGAGGCTCTCCACATGCAGCTCTTCTCAATAGGGTGGAGTCAAAGGCTTTTCGTCTCATTAACTCTCCTCCTCTTACTGATTCCCTTCAACCATTGTCTCTTCGCCGCACTGTTGCATCTTTATCTCTCTTCTATCGCTACTTCAATGGTCACTGTTCCTCTGAACTGTCTGCTTGCATCCCTCCACCTCTACGACGGGCACGTAGTACCCGTCTAGCAACAAACTCTCATCCCTTTTCTGTCCAACTCTCTAATGCAAGAGTT
>JAGKTI010014767.1:6027-21284 GCA_018397915.1 Birgus latro | reverse complement strand
TTCCTGTCCACATGTAAGCTTTTTCCATTCTCCCTTGTAACTCCTGGTGTGCAGAGACCTGGTGAGAGACAGACAGGCAGACAGAGGGAGAGAAGTTTGGCCGAACGACTAAGGAGGAAGGAAAGAAGGCCAAAGAGAGAGAGAGAGAGAGTGAGAGAGAGAAGTTTGGTCGAAAGACATAGGAGGGAGGAAGAAATCAAGGCCAGCGAGAGAGAGAGAGAGATACTAGCCAAAGAGGGGGGTGGGGTGTAATGTGGATGAATGAGTTGGGGGATGAGGAAGGACGGTTGGACATGGGAGGTAAAAGTCTCATCAAATCTCCAGTCAGTGAAAACAGTCAGTAAAAATTTTCAGTTTTGTCTCCCGGCCTCGAAGACTTCAGATTTAATTTAAAAGGTTCCATTAAAGCCCGAAGGAAATAGACGTGGTGGGTACCGGCAACTGGCTTTTGATTAAGAGAATTTTATATAATACCCTGGCGATAGCACTTTAGTGGTTGGTGGAGGGGGAGGGGGAGAAAAGAAGATAATAACGATTAAGAGGAGGAGGAGAAGGAGGAAGAGGAGGATGGTGATGGAACTGATGATGATGATGATGATGTTTAGGAGGAGGTGAGAGGAGGGGGAGAAGGAATGTGTGCATTTTCCATCCCCAAGGTTATGGAGCAGTTGTACTGCCTTTCCCGATATATAGCTACGTGAAATAAGCTGCCAAAGGGCAAACAAATATGTAACAAGTTATACTGAAAAGAGAATAAAAGTAGGGGTTGTACTGCCATAATGGAGAAACAAACAGGTGAGGAGATAATAGGCAGCCTACAAAGTTAGAAGAATAAACCCAGAGAGAGCAAAGCCCAGCAGAGTAAAACCCGGTAGAATCATGTAAGGGAGAGCAAAGCCCGGCAGCGTAAAGCGCAGTAAAGTAAAACCCGACATAATGAATTCCTTCAAAATATTGCCGGGCAGAATAAATCCCATAATAAAGTCCACCGGAGTAATTCCCAGCAAAGTCCAGTAGAATAAACCCCAGCAGAGTAAAATCCAGCAGAATAAAGCCCAGCACGATAAAGCTTAGCAGCATAAAGGGCAGGCATAGGGAGTCGAGCAGGGCAGTACTCCAAAGGTGGGAGGAATCCTGGTCTCTTGGAGAGCTGGAGCTCTCGTTTCATCACCCCTTGGGGCTAGCTTCTGACCATCTCCATTTGCTGAACTTTTCTTCAGTAACACAGAGTACTGTAGCCAGTATATTCTTCTATACAATTTCCTCTAACTGTCCACACCAAACTATATGCACATTAATCACCACACGTACTGTTATATATTCAGGGAAAATGGCGTCTCGACACCCAGCCTCGAATTTCCGAGGGGGGAGAGGGGAGGATTATAAAAGCCCAAATTATCCTCCCCTCTCCCTGTGACGACCAACTGAGATGCATGGGATGATTTTTTTTTTTTTACGTGTCCGACTCTGGACAAAGGCTTCAGGGCCTATTCCCAAGTCCCTAGTGGTCCTCCTTGGGGCCCAGTAGTCCTACATCTCCACATGTCACCACTTCAGCGCTAACACCTACCATCCATATTGAATACATGCTAGGGCAGTCTCATACAGGACTGATGTATTGGTATTAGCAGGGGTACTTTTATCACATGTCGGCGGGTCATCTGGTAGATCAGAGAAGTCTGCTTTTTATGAAATTCAAATCCTTAAACTGTTACCCTCCCCAGCTGGGATTCGAGCCTGGGTCCATTAGGACTGCAGGCCACTTGTCTACCGATTCTGCCTCCGTCTTTTCCACTCAATTAACGTCGGCGTGCCACAGGGATCAGTTCTGGTGCCAACCCTTTTCCTGGTTCATATTAATGATCTGTTATCTGTCACCCACAATCCCATCCATTCATATGCAGATGACTCAACAATTCATAGTTCATTCACACTCAGACACCCATTTACAAAGTTCTTGACTCAGTACAGCCATCTCCATAAATCAAGACTTATCTACAATCAGTGAATGGGGACAAAACAACCTTGTCTCATTTAATGCTAGTAAAACCAAATACAATAAGTCCTCATTTTTCACTGTTTTGATGTTCCGCCAAAACGTCGCGAAATGTGAAACGACGAAGTGTGAAGTTAAGAAACAATGGGAAAAATAGATGGGCGTTCCAGTGGGACAGCTACCTTACCATGTCAAAGTCCTATAACACCAAGCAGGCCCTACCCAAAATTAAATATGGAGTGTTTACTAGTTGCTTATACAGCATAACACAATAAACATGTACCTGAAATGACATTAGAACTGTTATAAAGAGCTGCAACACCAAAAATCCTTACCAGAAATAAAGTAAACATTGGCATGAGTGGCAGGTGAAAGTGTGTTGAGGGTGGATGGGCTAGTTACTGGGTGACATGGGCCTCTCTGGGGAAGCCCTATCACCTAAGCCGAAGCCCTCGAAGTCAAATTCAGGCTCCAGCAACTCCACTTCCTCTCTGTCCACTTCTCCTCCTTCATCCTCTTCTCCTGTCACATCTAAGTCTTGCATAATAGCAACCACATTCTCTGTCACATTAAAAAAATGTGTGATCCTGGCTTGTCTCTGCTCCAGTATGTTTCTGTTGTAGACTGCCATCAACTGAGACTTCAAATTATTCAAGGTGGATAGGATCTGGGTAGCCTCAGGCATAGTCCCAGTGTATGTCTCAAAGGTTGTTGCCATGTCAGTTATGGTGGACAGGCTGTGGGACAATTTGTGAGTGTCATCTTCCCCTGTGCAGTGTGCTCTGTCCTTTCATTGTCTTCACTAGAGTTCATCTCTTCCTCTGTTATGTCAACCACACCTGAGTCTAAGTCGTAGTGTGTCAAGTGGTGTCTTACAGCCGTTTCATCCACCTCTGCTGTGTGTAGCTTGTGCGTCTGATCGCACAAAAAACAAACAAACTCCATTAGGTGAATATTGATACAGTAAAAAACAGTGCACAAATAAAGATTAGGGGGGAAAAAAAGACACATTTACTTTATTGTTATTTTATGTGCACACACCTGCTTGCTGAGAGGTTCCTTGTTCTTCCTTAGGGGTATAATGCAACGTAACAGTAACCAACATTACCGATTTTCATTACAATACTGTATATTCTTCCCCTGAATTGTTCTATCTAACACTTGGTTGGTTAACTCTAAAAACTAACTCCATTTGGTGGATATTGATACAGTAAAAAACCGTGGCACAAATAAAGATGAAAGGAAAAAAACACACAACACATTTACTTTATTGTTATTTTACGTGCACTCACCTGCTTTTTGAGAGTTGCCTTGTTTTTTCTGAGTGTCTTTATGGTGCTGTCAGGAGCCCCAGTCAGGCGACATATCTCAGGAGCTGTCAACCCCTCCTCATTGATATGCAAAATCCTCTGCTTCTCGGCTGCACAAAAAACACAATGGTGAAGGGGTCTGTAGTACTGTCGCTGTATCGATAGAGGGCAGGGTGGTTGCAAGATGGCCGCCAACAAATGAGCATCGGTATGTGTCAGCTGCAGCTGGAAGCGGCGACGAAAATTGGGAAAAAGTGACGAAGTTTGCGACATGTTGGAAACTTTTTTCTATCGCGAAAAATAAAGTGTCAAAGTAAAATGCAGCGAAATACGAGGACTTACTGTATATACAATTTACTAATATACAGATATTGCCAGATTTGTATACAGTATTACCTTCAGTGCTACTAATATTTCCATCTCCAAAAGTATTGAATTTCTCAGTGTCTCACTTAACAATGCCCTTAGCTGGACCTTTCATGTCAGATCACTTGCTTAAACTGCCTCAAAGAAACTTGGATTATTGTACAGAGTCCATAACTTCTTCACTGATGAGCAGTTAGCTATAATTTACAAGAGTCATGTGCGCTCTCAGCCTGAATATCGCTCACCCTTGTGAAATGGATGTGGAGAGGTTGCATTAAAACAATTACGAAGTTCAGAACAAAGCTGCTGGAATTATTAATAACCCTGCTATTATAAATAAACTACCTCCCCTACAGGTAAGAAGGAATGTTGTCTCCCTTGCATTATATTAGAAATTTTCATGGCAAATGTTTAGACGAAGTTGCGTCCATTGTGCCACCTCTCCATGCCTTCCTTTGTGGTACACTGGCATCTGGTAGCGCTCATGACTGGACTGTCACACAGCCATATTGCAGAACTTCTGCCTATCAGAATTCTTTTATTCACCAAACTGCATCTCTTTGGAACTCGCTTCCCCAGTGTTATGCTGCGTGCTCAAGGTTCAATTCCTTCTCCCTTGATCACGAGTGACTGATCTGGGGTTCTTTTCTAGACTGGGTCTAGTGCATACAACTAGAGGAACAGGGCATTAAAACTCGGCTAAACCAACCTTACCCGTATATTACTTTAGTTATACAACACTGAACAAGATACAGATACAATATCATACAATACACTCTTCAGGCATGAAATACCCACCCAAGAGGCTAGCAGATGGGATAATGATACATCGACACCGACACCCCAACCTGACAGGGAGGCTACCACCACCCTATGAGGGGACCACGGACAGGTGACATTTTCTTCCGCATTACACCGGCCCATGTCACCTGTGGCCATATATCCCTTTTCCTCACAACCAGACCAGCAGCAAGTTAGCAGTCCGGGCAGACTACTCTCCTGCCATGGCAGCCCTCGCCAGACTCGGAGTGGGCCTTGCCAGATAGCAGTCCCACGTAGGCCCTCAGCAGATCCTAAAGGAACTGCGAAAAGAGGAGGAATGACCGCCGGTCTTCCCAGCCCTACATTACCCCAGGGGAGCAGCGGCGCAATAACATCCACCAGATTTACTGCAGAGGTAGCGACTGCCGGTTCTCCCTCTTCTGCCACCCAGCTTTGGGAGTGGGAGCATGGCTACGTCCACCGGACTAGCTGCCGTAGGAGCGTCCGCCGGATCTCCTCTGCTTTTCGTCCCAGGGAAGGGAGCAGAGTCTTGGTAGCGTCCGCCGGACCTGCCATAAAGGAGGCACCCGCTGGGTACTCCTTGGCTGTGACTTTCCCCCGGCAGCAGGACCGTGGTAGCATCCGCCAGACCTACCCGGGTGAGAGAATCTGCTGGATCTCTCCCTCCTGCTGTCCCCAGGATGAGTGGTGCCCCGGTAACGTCCGCCAGACTGGGCGGGAGGAGCATCCGCCGGATCTCCTGCCCCCACTCCCCAGCCCAGGAGCCTGGGCAATGTCCACTGGACTTGCCAGGCCGGAGGAGCTTCCCAGAAATCACCTTCCTCGACCCTGGCATGGAATTCCAGCGGTGTCCATTGGGCCTGCCACATTGAGGGAGCAACCGCTGGTTCTCCCTCTTCCACCAGTCCGGAGGCTTCCACTGAGGGACACGTCTTTAACTCAGCCCGCCTCTCCTGTGGCTGAGTGAGACATCCCTCGTCCTCCCCTCATACCACCCGGGGCGTAGATTGTCCCCCTGCAGGTAAGCTGTGGCAGGACATCTGGAGTGGGCCAACAGTGGGCATCCTGTCCATACAGCCATCTCCTCCACACCCCCGGATGCTGACAGACTCCTCGGGACCCCGCGGCTGCAGGAAACCCCTGATGGCCTCCCCTTCCCAGTGAGAACGCAGCCTTCAGCCACCGAGGGGCATACCACCGACCCTGGCCTCAACCCACCCTGAGGCCACCCACCGTATGCCCACCACCTCCAGAGGCCGCGTAGAGCTGCCTGCCTCCTGACTCTGTTTGGCCCTAGCCCCGAGGGCCAGCCCATGCCCGTGGACTTCTACAGGAGGGGCCTGAGAATGCCTCCCTCAACACCACCCAGCTGCCCATGTTGGACGACTCACCATGAGGCCCATGCTAACACCCCGGATGGCCTACCTCCCACACCAGGCTGCCATCTGAACCTTCCTGTGTAAATACCACCAAACAGTGAGTGACCTGTTAGTATTGATAAACTTACCAGTGAACCTCCCCAGTGCAAAACCCCCTCCACGGTGTAAACCCATGTCTTGCCTGTGCAGCTGAAACGAGCCCTAAACTCCCCTTACGTTAATATACCACATTGTGCCTCCTGATTCCCCCAGTGAAAGTGTATACCCCCCTCGTGAATCTGATTGTCATTCCCCCAGATCGATCACCACAAGGGATTTGTGCTAAACTGTTCTTGCCTGCTCTTGAATTAAAGAACCCAAGGCTTGTGTCTGTGTTTTAGGAAGCGAGAAGTTGCCCCCAAAACACAGAGCATAACAAGAAGAGTGTTCCAATTGCATTACTCTTGTGGGGGCGACGAGTGAGGGTGTTTCACTGTGGCGGACTAAGTAACACGCTCGCTCCAGAGATAGCCTATCCATACTATAGAGCTCAGTGGTTCGTGCCCGTAACAGGTTCATTAAAGGAGACTTCGTAGAAGCTCTTTAATACTGTCAGAGAGTTGCCAGATATATCCACTAGCCAAACAAATTGTGCGGCATAATATTTTTCATCAAACTGTTCACTAAGACCACTTCTACCTCTCCATTTCTGTTACACTGCTAGTAATATGTGTTTGCTCTCAATTAGTGTCATATGGTCTTTCATACCTGGCACTAGAAATTCATTATTCAATTTGACTCAGTTTAGAGAAATAAAATAACAAAATGCAGTGAGGCTGGCTGGCCAAGAAATAAAGAATGTTAGTGTCTTTAAGCATTTCGGTACTGTGATGAATAAGGAGAGAGGTTTGGAGGAAGTGCATGAAAGGCTACAGCAGGGAAGAAAGGTTGCTCCTTTTCTGAAAGCTATGATATTGTTCCTGCGACAGGTTTAAGACCCAACTGCTCGTTCCTTAAACACGACGCCTAGTGCGGAGTCCGCTTTCTATGCTGGGTTAGGTTTTCTAGGAACGTGGCATAAAAACTCTGGTGAACAACCTTACATGTGTATTACCTTATTTGCCTATAGCTAAATACAATACTTAGACAGTATATCACACAATACAATAGAGAGTAGTATGGGCACTGCAGACTGGATCAGAAGACCCTGTGTAGCGTGGCGTAGCCTTGGGCTGCTACAGGTGCTGACCATGTCGAGGAGGTCCCATCTTGTGAGGCAGCCTTCATCCGATGACACGGAACTGCTGCCGGGCGGTGTAGCCTTGGGCTGCTACAGGTGCCTGCCCGGTGTTGTCAGGGTCCCATCAGGTGAGACAGCCTTCTTCTGGTGGTACAGGACAACTGCTGGGGGCCGGGTCATTCGGGATCGGCTGCGGGGCAGCGTGGTGATGTGCCCACTGCTGAGGAGGGACCTTAGTGTCAGGCCTCTGGACTGGGTCTGAACAGGGAGAGTAGGCACACTTGTCTGCACCCACTCTGTCGAGCAGGACATCGTCTGGTGGGGTAGGTCCTTGTCTCGATGTCCCAGGGCTGTCCCGGAGGGTCCGTGGGCTGCGGTCTCTCACTGGCTGGGCCTTCTTCTGGTGGGGCTGTTGGCATCCTCATGAAGAGTCCATCAGGGGTTGGTGTCGGCGGGAAGCAGGTTGTAGGGCTCGGACTCCGGGTAATACCACCGGGCCTTGCCAGACCTCCTTCAGAGAAAGGTCTCATGGAGGGAAGGTGAGGGATCCCGCTTTGCTGCAGGTGGAGGTGGATGAGCAAGGGAAATCCTTGAAGGGGGAAGGTACAGGGGTAGGGGGCGAGAGGCAGCACATAGCCGTTCCCTCCTCAGTGCGGCTGGTGGCCATTGTCAAGTCCCCCAGAGCAGTGGGCGCGGAGCGGCAAGTGGCTGTCTCGTATCCAGTGCGGCTGGTGGCCGTAACTAGGTTCCTGTGCTCCTCATGGACTGCGGGCGGAATTCGGCTGGTTGCCATCACACACCCGCCTGTACGGCTAGTGGCCATTACCGAGTTGTCGTGCCCCAAGGAGACACACCCCTAATGCGGCTGGTGGCTGTCACCGGGCTGCAGGTGCAGCTAGTGGCAGTTACCAATGTCTCTCTTCCCTGCGGGACGGTAGACACAATGCAGCTAGTGGCTGTCACCTGCCTAAAGGTGCAGTTTGGGGCTGTCACCCGAGTCCCGTTCCCCAGGGGAACTGCAGGAGTAATGCTGCTGGTGGCCGTCACCCTCTTAATGATGCGGGTAATGCCATCACCCTCTTAATGATGCGGGTAATGCCATCACCATATTGCTGTCACCTCTTAAGGAGGCAATCGAGGTGGCTAGTGGCCATCACCTAGTGGCCGTCACCTGCCTGCTGGTGCAGCTTGTGGCCGTCACCGAAACCCTGTCTCTGGGAGGGCTATTTAACAAGGAGCGGCAAATGGACGTCTCCCCCTGGGTATGGCTGGTGGCTGTTACTTGGTCCTCCTGAGGGAGCATAGCAACTGCAGAGCAGCAGATGGCTGTCTCGTCCCTGCTGCGGTGGGTGGCCATCACCAAGGTGCTGTCTGGGGCTATGAAACTAGCCCCACCCTGAACCTGAGGAGCGCTGACCCGGTTGGAGTGTAGTGCGCTGTTACTGCACACTCTGGTCGGTGTTGGTTGCAGGCGAGAGGGGCATAGGGTAGTGGGGGATCCCTTGTGGTCCTGACTCCATGTGCTCCTTTTCAGCCTCCCTGTTGTTCCCTCCTGGGGTGGGGGTCGCACCTCTGTCATACCTTCGTGGGTGGGGGATAAACTTGGTGTACATTTTAGTTATGTCCCTGTCCCACAGGCTTCAACAGCAGTAGTTCAGTACAGGAAGGACATCGCCCAGTGATTTGTTCTTCCTAAAGGTGGCCTTTCAGTGTACAACAACACAGCAGCACAGGCATTTCAAATAAACATGGCTTCTTAAGTTCACTGTCTATATTTTCCAGATAATTACACTTAATGCTTCCCAACTTCACTTCACTGTTTTTGCAAGTACTGAATGAAATATACGTCCATGGAGGAGACCCCAGGGAGGACGAGACCCCCACCCTACAGGGAGGCGCACAGAGACTCCAAGCCACACCGGCCCATGTCCCCCGCTAACATATGCCCTCTTCCACCCAGCCAGGCCAGCGAGAAGTGCATTGCCCAGGTGCATTATTCTCCAGCCAGGGCAGCACTCACCAGACTCAGGGTGGGACTTGTTCTTATACAGTCCCACCTAGGCCCTCGGAACGTCCACTGGACTTATCACTAGAGGAGGAACGACCACCGGTCATCCCAGTCCTACACACCACAAGGGGAGCAGCGGCGCAGTAACATCCACTGGACTTACTGTAGAGGGAGCATCCACTGGATCTCCCTCTTCTGCCACCCACCTACAGGAGCAGCGGAGCGGTGATGTCCACCGGATTTCATCTACCTGTCATCCCAGGGAAGGGAGCAGAGTCTTGGTAGCATTCACCAGACCTGCCATTGAGGGGGCATCCACCAGATACCCCATGGCTGCGACTTTCCCCCGGCAGCAGGACCGTTGTAACGTCCACCAGACTTAACATGGGTGCAGGAACGTCCACTGGACTTCCTCTCCCTGCTGTCCCCGGGACGAGTGGTGCCCCAGTAATGTCCACTGGAATTGCCGGGTGCAAGGGACATCCACTGGACTTGCCGGGTGGGAGGAACGTCCATCAGACTTCCTTCCCCCACGACCCCACCCGGGAGCTTTGGTAACGTCCACCAGGCTTGCCAGGTGGAGGGAGCATCCACCGGATCTCCCTCCACTGCCCCGGAGAGGAGCTCCGGCAACGTCCACCGGACTTGCCAAGTCGAGGGGGTGACTACCGGTTCTCCCTCCTCCGCTACCCCGGAGGCTCCTGTCGAGGGCTACGTCTCTGGATCGGTCCGCCCCCTCCAGAGGCTGAGCGAGACACCCCTCACACATCCCCCGTACCATCCGGGGTGGAGATTGCTTCCCCACAGAGTCACTGGTGCAGGACGTTTGGAGTGGCCCTATCACGAGCCTGGGTGTCCTGTCATTGCAGCTGTCCTCTCAGTGCCCCCAGCCGGTTGGACTTCCCGGGAGAGAGCGGCCGCAGGCAGTCACTGACGGCCTCCTCGACCCAACGAGACTACAGCCCCCAGCCCTTGAGAGGGGTGCCCCGATGACCCCAGGTCAGGACCAGCCCAGACCCTCCTGCAGGACTCTCACCACTTCCAAGGCCAGGCGTTGAGCAGCCCGCTTCCTAGCCCTGTTTGACCCCAGTTCTGATGGCCACCCGACACCTAAGGGCCCAAAAGAGGGTCCACTACACAACCCTACAGCCCAAACCGGATGACCCGCTACGCAGCCCGGGAGTGCACTCCAGATGGCCCACCTCCCACACTTGACCATCACCTGTGTGATCTAGTCTCCTATAAACCCTGTATGAACAATAAGTGTTTGTGTGGTGCCACATGTTTTATGTATAACATTGTGTATTCTTGGTTTATGGTAATATACGTGTAAGGTTGGTTAGCTTGTGTTTGTGCCCTGTTCCTTTGTTGCATGCTCTTGCCCGGTCCTGAACCAAAGAACCCAAATTCATGCCTGTGCTGTAACTGCAAGTTGACCTTAAAACATGGAGCATAACACTTGTGGCTAGTGGTGGTTCTAGATCCAGCAAAGAACAACAAGGAGCAAAAGGGAAGTAATAAAAATGGCTTCCAAACCTCACGTACAACTACCAAAATTTGACCCTGAACAATGTGACATAGACACATACATGAGCATGGTCAAACCTCTATTGGACATAGAGTTTGAACATGACAAAGAAAAAATAGCAGTGACCCTACCACACCTGGGAAAAATAGTCTCCAGCATTGCTGCAAAAATCGTTCCTGAGCTGACATGGGCAGAATTCAAGCAATCGTGACCCAGGTGGCCACACCGCCACTAGGAAGAGTCGTTGCTCTCACAACTCGATGTCCTCACATACAACGGTAACCTGGAAAACCCTTATTCAGGCCAGACGACTCATCACCGGCACACACCTGGGAGCCGACACCGCTACCTGGGACCAACAGACCTTCAACACCCTATTTAGGATCCTCCCCAGTGCCATTAGAGGGCACTTTACAATCTATGACCCAACAGGGGACCTCAATAAAGACGTCCAGGTCGTCATGTGCCCCCTTGCCGGCTGCACCGCCCCTCAACACATTGGTGCAGTAAGCCGAGTTCCTACCTGCAAGCCGCCTCAACTCAAACCCCGGATGCCAACCAACAACACCATGCCTTCATGCCAAACCCAGCATGCCAAGGGCACTCCCCACCAAGAGGCGACCAATCCCAAAAGAGAACGCCAACCTTATTTCCATCAACCCCTGGGAATTCCTGCATGTAATCACCAGTGCCCTATCCATGATATATGGGAGCAACCAAAGGCCGCCTGATGCAGAGCAGCCACCCAGGGGCACCACAAAGTCCCCTCCATAGAGGAGGACAGCATCAAGGACGACGTCCCCACAGCGGACTACTCCGACCCCGGGGAAACAGAACTTGGTGAGGAGGACTCCCCACAACTGGATTTTTAGGACCGCCCACACACCTCCCAGTGGTGGTGGGGGCCCCCCAGTCTATGACAAGATGAGGCCGAATTGGGTGAAAGCAAGGCTTCTGATCAATACGGGAGTGACAAGGTCCTGCCTCTATCACCACTTCTACTCCCGTCATGCCTTGGCTTTCGGCCCACTCCTCTCCACTTCCGCCCATTTCGTTGAAGCAGGGGATGGTCCCCTGCCCGTAAGTGGGGAGACCCGAGCCCTACGTGCTGAAACCCATCAGAATGTCTCTGCTCAACACCAGTTTATTATCTTCAACTCAACTTGCCGTACATATGATGGCTACCTGGGGCTGGACCTCCTCCAAAAACTTAACATTAGCATCGACTGCCACAAGTGGCGCCTCCACTTCATGAAACCACCAGATCCCCCCCCGCCTCCGCCACACTATACGTGCACCACCACCTCCCTCTGCCACCCTACCCAACCCATCATGTCATCTGCTCTACCTCCTACAACCCCCCCAACCCATCACTTTCCCCACCACCATCACCTCCACTCTTGCTATCCCCCACACCACAAGGCCTGGCTCCACCAGCATCGACCCACCAGAAATTCCATCTTGTTCTCCCCAAGCTTACCAATGGGAGCCATCGCCTCTTGCCTGTTGTCCTCTACCTCCCCCCCCCCATATTGGAGCAGCGCGCAACGCTAACATTTCCACCTCCTCCCCTCACCCTCCCCAAGGGATTAGTAATCAGGGAGATGGAAGAAGCGAAGCCATGCGCCTGTTCCCCCTCCCTCCCCCCCGCCACCCTGCCCCCCATTCCTGAACACCTCTCATCACAACAAACTGACAGCCTTCAGTGTCTCCTCCTGGACTTCCAAGACATCTCGTCGGGACCAACAGACATCAGCCAGACCACTTACCTGTCCCACGAGATACACACCGCCTATACGCCAACCATCTAGGAGGAAAAACCTAACCAGTGGGCTGAGGAAGACCGGCGGGTCCAGGACATGCTAAATGCCGGCGTCATATCTCCATCCACCAGCTCTTGGTCCTCCCCCATCGTCCTAGTCAAGAAGAAAAGATGGTACCACGTGCTTTTGTGTGCGCTACAGGCAGTTAAACAACGTGACTACCAAGGACGCCAAGCCCCAGCCCAGGATCGACGACTCTCTTGACTCCCTATATGGGGCATCCTGGTTCTCCACCTTCGATCTGCAGTCAGGATACTGGCAGGTCCCAGTGTATCTCCTTAAGAAAGAGGCAAAGCCGCATTTTCTACAAGCAACGGGAAGCACTACGAATTTAACGTCTTCCCCTTTGGCCTCTGCAACACCCCTGCGACGTTCTGCCGGCTAATGGAATCAGTGCTCAATGGCCTCACCTGGGAGATACGCCTTCCATACTTGGATGACGTTATTATCTTCAGCCAGACCTGGGCTGATCACCTCCATTGCCTCCAGCAAGTTTCCTCAGAATCCGGAAGGCAGGGCTCAAGCTTAGGCCATCCATGTGCGTCCTCATTCAACGTTCTGTCTCCTTCCTGGGACACGTCATCTCCAAGGAAGGCATAGCACCTGATCCAGATAAATTACGAGCCATCGCAGACCTCCCCCTGCCCCGAGATTTCCACGAGGTCCATGCCTTCATCGGCCTCATGTCATACTATCGGCATTTGTAAAGGTTTTCGCAAACATAGCAAAATCACTCCACGACTTGACAGGAAGAGCGAAGCTTTCACCTGAACAGAAGACCGCATACAGGTGTTCGACACCCTCAAGAACAGATTGATCACTGCTCCAGTTGTCGCATTTACCGACTACACCCTGCTTTTCTGCCTGTACACCAACGTGTCTCTAGTAGCAATCGGTGCAGTCCTAGCTGCACACACAACCAGGCCAAAAAAAAAACACGCAGCCACCAAACGGGAATGCCTGGGCATCATCTGGGCTCTGGAATACTTCTGGGCTTACCTGTCCGGCATCCATGTCACCATCATAACTGACCACCAGCCCTTCTGGTGATTACGACAATCAGAAACACACAACGCCCAATTCATCAAAAGGAGAGAAACCCTGGAGGAGTTCAACTTCGATATAGCGTATCAGCCAGGGAAATTACACACAAATGCCGATGCCCTATCCAGATTACCCATCAATTCCATCCACGCCGCCCCCAGCCGCCTACAGCGATGGCAAGAGAAAGACTGGATTCCACCCCACATATTTTCCAGACTTCAATGGCACGGCGACCACCTGTGCACACACTCAGGATACATACATAGCCCTCGATCCAGACACTGCCCTATACACCCTGACACACTTACACTCAGATAACAGTAAACACCTCAGAACAAAAAAACTCCTGCAGATTTTCAATGACATCTATTGGACACCAAACCCCTTCCACCTAGCCAAGCAAGTTGTTCAAGCCTGCCGAGCATGTGCACTCGGGAAATACACCACCAGAACACCAGGCCCCTCCGGAAACATCCTCGCCAGTAAACCATGGCAGCTCCTCTCAGTCGACGTTGTCGGGCCCCTTCCACTCAAATCACTCTATTAATACATTATCACATTCGTCAACACTTATTCCAAATTCCTGATCGCCTGCTCAGCCAAAGAACACCACGCCATCGTCGTGGCAGACGCCCTAGTTCGCCATGTATTCCTGTATTTCAGCATTCCCCAGGCTCTCCACTCCGACAACGCCTCGGAGTTCGCCAGCCAGATGTGGATGCAACTCACCAAAATATTTGGGTACAACATCTCCCATTCCTCCCCGTGCTGGCCCCAAGGAAATGGTATTTGTGAGAGGAGCCACCCTACTCAGTCACGTACGAACCAGAATCCAAGAAACAGAAAAAGAAGACTGGCAAGCCCATGTGAAGATCGTACAATGGGGATTGAACTGCTGCCCATGCGAGGACGGCATCACCCCCCACGAGAGAGCATTCAGCGAAGCACCACCACTCCTGCCATTCCGCCACCACTTGCAGCCACCCACTGCCTTCCCCATCTCTGACCCCCTACACCACCTCAGTCGAAGACTACACCAAAAACACCCAGGCCCTCAAACCTAACACCACTGCAACTAACCCCTACAAACCGGGCGACTTGGGGTTTCATTCTCTCAGGATTTGTCTTGGAAAGAACATATTACATCTCTTGTGAAATCTGCTTCCAAGAGATTAGGTGTGCTAAGCCGATTCCGTACTTTCTTTACCCCTGCACAGTTGTTGACCTTGTACACGGGTTTTATTCGCCCGTGTATGGAGTACAACTCTCATGTGTGGGGAGGCTCTCCACATGCAGCTCTTCTCAATAGGGTGGAGTCAAAGGCTTTTCGTCTCATTAACTCTCCTCCTCTTACTGATTCCCTTCAACCATTGTCTCTTCGCCGCGCTGTTGCATCTTTATCTCTCTTCTATCGCTACTTCAATGGTCACTGTTCCTCTGAACTGTCTGCTTGCATCCCTCCACCTCTACGACGGGCACGTAGTACCCGTCTAGCAATAAACTCTCATCCCTTTTCTGTCCAACTCTCTAATGCAAGAGTTAACCGTTACTCCCAGTCTTTTATTTATGCAACTGGTCAACTCTGGAACTGTCTTCCTATGTCTGTATTTCCTACTTCCTATGATCTCCAGTCTTTCAAACGCAGTGTGTCCAGGCATCTCGAATTGAACGGATCTTGAATTTGGCTCTCTTTTGTACTGTTTTTGTTTTTTCTTGGAAGGAACAGTATGCAGGCCCGTGGCCTTTGGTTCCTTCTTCCATGCATAAAAAAAAAAAAAAAAAAAAAAAAAAAAAAAAAAAA
>JAGKTI010014766.1:0-21284 GCA_018397915.1 Birgus latro | reverse complement strand
TTATTAGAAAAAGATGGATAAAGTATTTAGAAGAAAATGAAGTGATAACACCAAGACAGTTTGGTTTTTGGGAAGGAAGATCATGTGTTACTAACCTATTAAGTTTCTACAGTAGGGTAATAGATGTCGTATAGGAGAGAGAGGGATGGGTGGACTGTGTCTATCTGGATCTTAAGAAAGCATTTGACAGGAGACTATTATGGAAGTTGAGGACCTTTGGAGGGGTGCATGGAAAACTATTAAAGTGGATGGGAGATTATTTGATAGGAAGGCAGATGAGAACAGTAATAAGAGACAAGGTTTCACAATGGAGAAATGTGACTAGTAGAGTACCCCAGGGCTCTGTCCTGGCCCCAATAATGTTTCTGATATATGTAAATGATTTGCCAGAGGGTTTGAATAGTTACATGAGTACCTTTGCAGATGATGCTAAAATTATGAAACATATTAAATGTATTGATAGTTGTAAAGAACTGCAAGAGGACTTGGACAAACTACGCAGCTGGAGCCAGACTTGGAAAATGGACTTTAATGCCAAGAAGTGTCATGTATTAGAAATGGGAATAAGTGAAAGAAGACAACACTGGACATATAAAATGGGCAATGAGATAACTAGTAAAAGAAAGGATGAGAAAGACTTGGGAGTGATTATTCGGGATGACTTGTCACCAGAAAAGCCTATAAACAAAATCATTGGGGGAACTTATGGATTATTGACCAACATGAGAGTGGCTTTTAATTATATGGATGAGGAAATGTTGAGCGAGTTGATAGTGACCATGATAAGACCAAGACTAGAGTATGTGGCTGTGGTATGGTCACCTCATTTGAAGAAGCATATTGATAAACTAGAGAGGGTTCAATGGATGGCAATGAAGATGATACCACGTTTAAGGGAACTCACCTACGAGGAGAGATTGGAAAACCTGAAGTTACCAACGCTGCGCGAGAGAAGGGAAAGAGGTGACTTGATCACGATATTTAGAAATGTAAGAGAATTGGAAAGAGTGGATAGAGCGGATCTTTTTTTGTTGGATGATGGAAGAACAAGAGGTGATGGCTTCAAGTTGAGGAAAAGTAGATGTCTTAATGATCTCAAAAGGTTCAGTTTCCTGAACAGAAGTATAAGTATTTGGAATGACTTAGATGAAGAGGTGGTGCAGGCGAACATTCATGTATTTAAAACTAGATTAGATGAATGTAGATATGGAGACAGGACAACACGAGCTTAGCTCAATTCCCGTATACTACAAATAGGTAAATACACTCCACTAAGATCCTCAGAGCAACATAAATCATTGGATTGACCCTGAACCAGATATAAGACATGAAGAGGTGGTGCACTCCCACACACGATGAATTCAGAGACTTTACAGGGTCACTCTTTGGGTTACAAAAAGGAACACTTGCCCTACTCAACAAACATTACACTACATCAGTTTAGTCCTATGCCTCCACAGCACAGGCACCGATCCTATCTAACACCTACTACAATACCTGGCAGACCAAACTGAACAAAAATCATCACTGATTTCAATACTACTACCAGGCCTCACATGCAGTTGAAAATAAAGTTCCCCCTATCAGAGAATATCTTGACATGAGAGTCACACGATTCTATGAAGAAGCCTGTGCCAACACACAACACCTGTTATTGAATGACACAGCCAATGTAACTAGGTACATAAATCAATCACCACACAAATACAGTCGTCTCATTATACGAGTATTCACAACGTGGTAAATCGCTACAACGATAATTCAAAAGTTATACCCATTTTTTAACTAATGATGAAAATTGGTCATGATTTCTTTAGAACGATAACTGTGACAGTCACCTCCAAGAATCTTGTGCAGATGCGGTGATGCATGCGAGCCTACAGTCAGCTGTTTGAGCCAACACGGCTGCCCAGAACTTAGATTCACTGTAACTGTATGCCTAACATTCCATTTTGTGCATTAAAGGCAAACAAACACCACTACTATCACCAATAATAGTGCAGTTGCTTAACAAATAGTGTAGTGTGCAATATTAAGTGAACTAATAACTTTCTTTGTGTGAAATACTGAAACTTATGACTTGCAAATCTTGTCAACCATACACACACAGCCTCCCACTCAGCTGACTGAGTCATGATGGCCACTCAGTGTTTATATCTGCTGTGATCGTCTGCCTCTCATCCCTTTTTGTGAATGAAAGGAGATTGAAACACCATTACTATCACCAAATAACAATGCAAATGTATGACAAATAGTGCACTATACAATGTCAAGTGAAGTGATAACTTTTTTGTGCGAAATACTGAAACTTGTGACTTGCAAACTGTCCGGCTAGCAAGCTACCCCCAGTGGAAAGTATGGTGCTACTGAGAGGCACTGAGGACAAGTGTAAATGAGTATGGTTTTCTATATTTTAGATTTTGTGTTCCTTCCCTAACCTCAGTGAACCAATGTTATATCAACCTCACCATACAATATATCGTTACGCGACACAGTTTCACGTGGTGCAACCCTATCGTAAAGAGAGTCATGACAGTATTATGAGATTCTCTTCAACGATTCCACCTCCAAGCACTCCAACATTAGTAATGAAGAAACAACTCTGCGTTCCTTTCAAGTGGTTGCCAATACAGCACCTCAATCAGAACATAATACTACAAACTCCCTTCTTGCAACATTTACTGATCACAGGTATTCTTATACAGAGATGATCAAGTTCACCCAGCTAGGAGTAGATCAGGACATTATACAGCCCTTCTCAGTTACTTATCCATTTTTGATTGGGTGGAATCACAGATGACATATGCCCCTCTTGTAAAATAGGCCCACACAACAACGTCCATATTATGGGGCCCTGAACAACACATGCAATACTAAGATGCAGACACATCATCAACAGTGTAGAGACTCCATAGAACAATTTTCATACAGGCAGTTGCTTGCCTCTGATTAAGGGGTCTGTTTGGCCAGCCTTGACAAGGGTTGAATACCATCAACAACAACAACAACAACAAACACCATCTCTGGAGTTATGGAAAACTGAGTACTGCCTCCACAATCCTTGTGTCAATATAGGTATGTTAAATTAGAGAGGCTACTAATGGCCAGAGTCTCCTTATCCTCTAAAATTTGATATGTATTAAAAGATCAGATACTGTTGGTGATAAGAAATTAAATGAATATAAATGAATGAATGTAGTAGGAGGCTGTAGCACGGGCCGAACAGGGTGGTACTCCCAAGGGGAATGGGAATGCTGGTGATAGAGAGAGCAGGAGCTCCTGTTTCACTAGCTACCTAACCATCCCCCTTTGCTGACCTTTTCAGTGTGACAGTAACATGGAGAGTAGACCAGCATATTCTTCCAAACATTTCCTCTAACTATCCTATGCACTACACCACATGCGCTTTACATATTACACAAAGTATCCCACTACGTTACAGGGGTTGACGCCAGCAAGGGCATGCGGCCAGAAAACTTTGCCCCCGCTACCTAGTGGCGGACTTTGGGGGGAGGCGTGACTGGGGTTCCGCCGGCATAGATCATGGGTCCGGGGAGAGATGGGGCACAAACCTGTGCTAGAGGGTACAGGGCATTGCGGTTCTCAGGCTTCCACTTCCGCTCAATAGAGAGGAGCCCGAACCTCGGAGTAGCGCCCCAGGAGGCTTCCCTATCAGTGGGTGTATAATGGCGGGGCAGCTGCAGTGCCAAGCCGTGCTTGGAGGATGTCCCTGCAGCTGTCCTGGCAGGGTGCCCCGAGGCCACTACCACAGCCACTGGTAAGCTGGTGGGCTAGGGGTCCCAGATCCATTGCCTGGACCTGGGACTGTGCAGTGGGTCGGGCCTTTGGAATGTTTACCCCCCTTTATCTTACCGACTATGAACTACAAATACAAGCACCAAAGCAAGCCTGAGGACAGCAAATCACCCAGGGGGTTTAAGGTGGGTTCGTGGAATGTGGGAAGTTTGAGAGGAAGAGCGAGGAAAGTCGTTGAGGCATTCAGTAGGAGGTGGGTGGATGTGGCATGTTTGCAGGAAGTCCGGTACAGGGGTAGATCAGCCAGAAAGATTGTTGGGAAGGATTGCTACTATAAGTTGTTTTGGCAGGGGGGAACTGATGGATGGGGGTGTGAGTGTGTTGGTTGCAGAGAAATGGGTGGAATATGTCATGAATGTTATGAGAGTAAGTGATAGGATATTAGTAGTGAAAATTTTGATCGGGCGGAAAATTATTTCAGTTATATCGGCATATGCTCCACAGGTAGGATTGGATGATGCAGAGAAGGATAGATTTTGGGATGATTTAATACGTGTAGTAAGTGGTATGGGTGATGATGAGGTAGTAGTTCTGGGAGGGGATTTAAATGGTCATGTGGGTGAAGCAGCTCAAGGTTATGAAGAAGTCCATGGAGGATGTGCATATGGTGTGAGGAATGCGGAAGGGGAAAGAATACTCGAGTTTGGGGAGGCTATGGACATGATTGTGTGCAACACACATTTTAGGAAAAGAATCAGCCGGTTGATTACGTATGAGTCCGGGGGAAATAGTAGTCAGATAGATTATTTTCTGGTCAGGAGGGTTGATAGGAGATTAGTGAGGGATGTTAAAGTTATAGGAAGTGAGGAGTGTGTGCAGCAGCACAAACTGTTGATTTGTGACATGGTGCTTAAGGAATTGAGTGATGAGAAGGAGGACATATGTACCTAGGAGGAAAATATGGAGGCTGGGAAACCAATCAGTAAGGGATGCCTTTTATAGTGAGATGAGGAGAGTGGTGGCTGAACAGGAAGCCGTAGATAGGGGCGTTAATGAACAGTATAGAGCCCTTAAGAACAACATCTTGAGAGTTACCGATGCAATATGTGGTTGGACAAGAGGCCCACCAAGACATAAAGTAACTTGGTGGTGGGATGAGGGTGTAGAAGCTGCAGTTAAGGAGAAAAGAAGGCTTTTCCGGGAATGGAAGAAATGTGGTAACAGGGAGGAGTACTTGGCTGCCAAGCGCAGGGCTAGAACAGAGGTATACAGGGCGAAGTCTGAATCACAGAGACTTTTACTTGATAATCTAAATCATGGAGAAAGGAAAAATATGATTTTTAGGGTGGCAAATCAGGTGAAGAGGGATAATCGGGACATTGTAGGTGAGCAGTGTGTGAAGAATGATGATGGAAGGGTAGTGGTGAACAGTGAGGATATTAAAGATGCATGGAGAGAGCATTATAGCCGGATGTTGAATGAGGAGTTTGATTGGGACAGAGAAGGTTTGGAGCCAGCTGATCCAGAGTTTGGCCCTTGGCCTTTGATTGACGCTGCTACTGTGAGTGAGGCAATAGGCAGGATGCGGGTGGGGAAGGCGGCAGGTGTGTCTGGGTTGACTGCCGAAATGTTGAAGGCCTCAGGAGATACTGGGGTGAGGTTAGTCACTGACCTGATAAATATGATTATATATGAGTGTGTTGTCCCAGATGATTGGCTGAAGAGTGTAATTGTAAATGTGTACAAAGAGAAGGGTAATGCACTGGAAAGGGGAAATTACAGAGGTATAAAGCTCTTAGATCAGATAATGAAAGTAATGGAGAGAGTTCTAGAAGGTAAGATTAGAGAAAGAGTGAATATCGATGAGATGCAGTTTGGGTTTATGCCAGGCAAGGGGACCACCGATGCCATATTCATTGTTCGACAGCTTCAGGAAAAATATATTGGAAAGAAAAGGGAATTGTATTTTGTTTTTGTTGATTTGGAAAAGGCCTTTGATAGAGTCCCTAGAGAAGTGGTGAAGTGGGCAATGAGAAAGCTAGGGTTGGAAGAGTGGCTGGTTAGGGTGGTTATGGCCATGGACGTGGGTGCTCACACCCAGGTAAGAGTGAATGGAGTTTTGAGTGATGAGTTTTCCGTGAATGTTGGTGTGCATCAGGGGTCAGTTTTGAGTCCCCTGTTGTTTATCATGGTGCTTGAAGCCCTCTCACGTGACTTTAGAGATGGACTCCCATGGGAGATGTTGTATGCTGATGATTTGGTGTTGATTGCAGAGAATGAAAAGGAGGCGGAAGAAAGATTTAAGAAGTGGAGAGATGGTATGGGGTACAAGGGCTTAAGGGTAAATGCAGATAAAACAAAAGTGATGATATCTAGGGTTGGTGGCGGTACAATCAGAGGAGAGGGAGAGTGGCCATGTGCAGTTTGCCACAAGGGTGTGGGGAGTAATTCCATCTTGTGTAGTGTTTGTGATAAATGGGTGCACAAGAGATGTAGTGGTATTAGAGGTACACTGCGAGATGGTGCTGATTTCATGTGTGCAGCGTGTCGGGGAGAGCAGGTGGAGATCGTTAGGCGTGAGAGGGTTGAACTTGCAGGTGAGTCTCTTTAGTGTGTGGAGGAGTTTTTTTATTTGGGAGACATGTTATGTGCCGGAGGTGGGGCTGGAGTTAGCTTGGTTGCTAGGGTGAGAAGTGGTTGGAAGAAGTTCAGGGAGCTGTTGCCTCTCCTGACATTGAGAAGACTCTCCTTACGTGCTAAGGGGTCTTTGTATGCAGCATGTGTTAGGAGTGTGATGCTGTATGGTAGTGAGACCTGGGCAGTAAAGGAAGAAGATATTCGCAGGTTTAAACGTACAGAAATGACAATGATTAGGTGGATGTGCAGTGCATCCCTGCGTGCAAGGCCTGGGGGGGGGGGCTGGGTTTACGATGGAAGAGTTGAGAGGTAGGATGGGACTGGAGTGTATTGGTGTTGTGATGAGGAGAGGTAGGCTGAGGTGGTTTGGACATGTGGAGAGGATGGGGGATGATAATTGGGTACAGAGGGTGAGAGGTGTTAATACTGGGGGAGGGGTTGGGAGGGGTAGACCGAAAAAGACATGGGACGAGGTCATTAAGTGTGACTTAAGGGTTAAGGGACTGAACAGGGTGGCTGCCAGGGATCGAGCAGCGTGGAGAGCCGCCATTAGGTGACCAAGGTCAACGCATGGAAGCATGTTGGAGCCTTCAAAAATGAAACAAAACGAAACTAAGAAGACAAATGTCCCTATGATTACCACACATTTCTCTTTCCCTTTTTCCTTTGTACAGGGGAATAATTATGCCTGACTTCCAATCTTCCTGGACTCTACCTTCCTCCCAGACCAATCTCCACATCTTCCACATCCATTCTACTACAATCTCTCCCCTGTGCTTCAGCATTTCACCACACATTCCTTCACTTCCTGGGGCTTTCCCCATTTTTACTTTCTTCATTCCACAACTTCCATCCTACTGAATTCTTCCTCTCTTCTCATATCCCTTCATCTCCCAGCCATTCCCCAACCAATTATACTCGCATTACTTTCGTTCTCTATGTTCAACAATTCCTTAAAGTGTTCTCTCCATTTGCTCACTTTTTCTCCCTTCTCAACTAGTATTCTACCATTTTTATCTTTCACTGCCCAACTGTCTTCTTTGGCACCTTGTCTAACTCTCTTTACCTGTCTCCAGAACATTTTCTTACATTGTCTCCACTTTACACTCAAATTCCTTCCAAATTCCTTATCCACTTTCTTCATACTCTCTCTTACTAATATTTTCATACCTCTCCTCCTCTCTACATATAACACTCTCTTCCATCTCTCAACTTCATGCACACCCGTTTCTCATCCACTCACTATACATTATTCTTCCTTCTTTTGTGCCACAGCCTGTCTCACCTCTTCATTCCACCATGCTGTTCCTTGCACCCCTTTTCATCTTATCTTCTCTGAATCCACACACCACCTCACATTTCGTACAGATTTCTTCTGTGAATGTCCTGCACACACCTTCCACATCCCCCATCTGCTCCAATCCTATTTACCCAATCGCTCCTCCACTTCTCTTATATTCTGCCTTTTTTCCATCCTCTTGTAACCTTTCCACCCTACTTGTATGAACTACAGTAAGACTTCACTATAACAGACTAATTGGGGCCCATGCGATTCCGAAAAAAGCAAAATTCCAATAAAAGCAACATCTGGACTTCCCCCTGCTAATCCGGACTTTTTCCAGTATATCAGACATTAGTCCGGATTGCACCAATGGTTTTTAAACTGTTTTCACTACCATTGCAGTACTGTACTGTGTTATACCTTCACTACATTACTCAAATGGTATAATATATTCATCCATCATCCAATCCTATGTCGCCCCACAGAGAAGCGTAGGAGCCTGGGGCTAGGCAAGTTGGTCCTGACATTTAAGATGAGAGTGACCAGCCTCACTCATCCCTGAGTGGCATTACGTGAGCAATAAACCCCAATCACCCCTTGGATATAAACCTTCAGTGGCTCAATCCAACTGGAGCACCATAATTACCCACTAAACCATCTGGTGCCAAAATTTGGTTATATGGTTACCACCCAGCATAGTAAATGGTTTCCTGGTGTACAGGAAACCATCTGGCTTGTCACTCAGTGTAGAGTCACCCACAGGCAGAAGGACGAAATAATAATAATGTACTGTACACTGATAAACATGTCTTTTATTTACCTTGTTGTGGTGAACATAGCTGAAGTGGTCTTGCAGTCCGGACTGCTTCTGGCTTTATCAGACATTTTCCAATATACTGTATAGGAATTTAGTCCGGCAGCTCCTCTAGTCCGATAAAAGCGAATTTTGGTCTATTGAAGTCCGTTATATCGAGGTTTTACTGTACTTCCTCTTGTCCTTCTCTTCTTCTATTCCTCCATTTCATTTGAACCTTGATTCTCACCACCACCCAGTGGTGGTCAGAATGTCCACTCCCCCAACCTCTATATGCTCTTGCATCCCTCACGCACCTTCTCATCCTATCATCCAAACACACACAATCAATCATTGCCTTCCATTCATTCAGTTCGCCACCCACCCTTCTCATCACTCGCCACATTTACCTGTGGATCATTTTGTGTCTGAAGAGGGTATTGACTATCACCAACCCCCTCCCAGAACAAATGTCCACTAGAGCACTGTCATTCTCATCCACCTCTGCAGGCACACCCCACTCATCAACTACTCCATCCACCTTCACATTCCCTACTTTTCCATTAATATCTGCAGTCAAAAACACTTTCTCATTCATTTCAAAGTTTTCCATGCTGCTTCCACATTTGTCCAGAACTCTTCTTTCACTCTGCTTGCACAATCTTGCATTGGCCCATACACACACACAACCACCCACATTTGCAGTCCAACTTTCAATCTTACCCACACAATCCCTGAGCCAACTGATCAATACTCTCTTATGTTCTCCTTCCATCTCTTGCACACAATAATACACACTCCTTCTGTGCCCTCTCATTCTCATCCACTCCTGCGCATATACCCCATCTATACTCCCTTTCTCTCAGACTTTCACCTCTCCATTTAGTTTCAGTTAATCCACATACATCCACTATTGCACCCTCACACACCTGGACAATCTCTCATTCTTTCACCTCATCATTTGCACCCCTTACATTCCATGTCGCAATCCGTACCACGTCCATTGTTCGGTCCTTGGTCTTCACCTGTTGGTCAGTCCTGGTCCGAGGCTTCTTGTTCATATTTTTAGTTAGTTGTTTTCTGGAGGGGCATTAACCCTCTGCCAACCCACTTGTTGTCATATAGGGAACATGTGTTGGCTGGTTATAAGGTTACCACCCAGCACTGTAAGTGATTTCCTGGTTTACAGGAAATCATTTAAATAAACTCTAAAAAAGCATGCAGTAACTATGTGTTTTGTTTTGCTATATACAGCATTAATGCTCTGTATTACAGTATACAAAATGACTGAGCAACTTACACTCTTTTAAAACAGAGTTTATCGCAGAGCTATCATCTGGGTATAAATCTGCAACAGGTTGTACATCTGAAAACAGATTTGGCAATTTTAATGACTCAGCAGTACTTTAAGCATTAGACTTACAGGAGTACAGCACCAGTGTTCCAAATTACAATGTAAAATTAACAAGAGTTTTTAAACTGTAGAGTAGTGTAACTGGTATCTAAAGAAACAATACACAATAAAATAATCATAGTTACACACTAAATAATATATCCAAAATACCTGTAATTAATGTTCAAATACTGTATAAATATTACCTGCACTCTCACAGTGAAGCAAAAGAAAGATTCTCTCCACCAACTTGAGCTGAAAGACTGGAGCAATGGCAGAGACATAAGAAAAGTCTCGCAATGACTTCTCAGGGGTGTTGATTACCATGTTGCACTCATCTGTCAACAATTGTCACAGGTTAAATATTACATTAGTAATAAATCATGAAATTATAACAAGTATAGTGTCATTTCTGTGTGATCAACAATGAATATAAAACAAACTCTGATGTCCAAAAAATCTGATTTTCAAAAGCCTCCGATTAGCAAAACACCTTTTTTGTGTGTGTGTGATACGAGACGTATATTATATCACCTGTTTCCTCACGACAAATGCATATCTGGAGACTTTTCTTTCTTTTTCTTTTACACATCATCCAATCCAATCCTATGTTGCCCCATGAGGAACATAGGAGCCCCGGGCTAGGCAATTTGGTCCCGACACTTAACCCTTTCGCAAATGGAAACGTGATTTGTGTTCCATGTGGTGTGGCCTGTAGAAGCACACGGGCCGCGAATCGTGTGAAAAAGCGGGAAAAAAATCACCAAAAAATAAGTTTTTTGTCGATTTGCGTCTAATTTTGGTGCATTCTAGCGGATGCGTGTCTCTACCGGGGTAAGACCTTGGCAACACTGCAACTGCTAATATGGGCCTCTCCATAGTGATAAAAACTCAGTGCTCCACAGGCAGTCAGACAGCAGGGTCGTGCCAAGCTGTGTTGTCCCTTTAAATCCGCCATTTTCCCCTTCCCACCCGAGGCTGAAGCCATCATTGAAATACAGTAATCCCTCCATTATTCGACACAATAGAGCCAAAGGCATGTTCGAATAGTGGTCTTGTCCGAATATTGGGCCCTGAAGCTCCAGCAATGGTCATTCATGACCCTAACCTAACCTAACCTAAATCAGAAAACGACCTTCCTACCTCTCTACCGGACATGTACAGCACTTATTTAGGTCTCTTTTCACATAAATAATGCACACAAAGCATGAATTAATTGAATTTTAACCAAAAAATGATGATTTAGAGGTGAGTGGGGCATAGGTGGTCAGAACTTGCCAGCATAGTATAAGTAAGTATCGGACATGGAAATCATCTTTTCTCACATTTTATGCACTAAATTATTGGATACAAAGCATCAAATACAGTAAATGATGTAAATTGTTACCAGAAAAATGGTTAGGTTAGGTTAGGTTAGGTTATGACCGGACATGAAATTCACTGGCATTCACCTTTTTCATAGCTGGTGCACTTGAAAACCATGCATAAAAAAATTAAATTGAAAGCAGGAAATTATGATAAACATTTAGGGAAATTTTTTAACACATTTACAGCATGCTGAAAACAGGTTGGACATGAAAATCTTTATGGTAATCATCTTGCACAATAATCAAAGGCATTCACCTTTTTCATAGCTGGTGCACTTAAAACCATGAATGAAAAAATTAAATTAAAAGCAGGAAATTATGATTAACACAATGTTAGGTTAGGTTAGGTTATGACCGGACATGAAATTCACTGGCATTCACCTTTCTCAGAGCTGGTGCACTTAAAACCATGCATGAAAAATTAAATTAAAAGCAGGAAATTATGATTGTTAGGTTAGGTTATGACCGGACATGAAATTCACTAGCATTCACCTTTTTCATAGCTGGTGCACTTAAAACCATGCATGAAAAAAATTAAATTAAAAACAGGAAATTATAATTAACACAATGTTAGGTTAGGTTAGGTTAGGTTATGACCAGACATGAAATTCACTCGCATTCACCTTTTTCATAGCTGGTGCACTTAAAACCATGCATGAAAAAATTAAATTGAAAGCAGGAAATTATGATTAACATTTATGGAAATTTTTTAACACATTTACAGCATGCTGAAAACAGGTTAGACATGAAAATCATTATGGAAATCATCTTGCACACAGTTTATGCATCAGATTAATGATATGGAAAGAACAAAACAAGGAATTTTGATGAAGTTAGGGTACTTACGAAAAAGAAGCCGCCGTCCTGATGTATAACTCGCTCTATCATCTCAGACTTTGACACGAAGAAATTGCACCACACACACCTTTGCAATTGACAATCACCAGCACTTCTCACCAACACTTTCCACAATGTTTTTTTTGCATAACTGGGATCACATCACTTCACTGCACTGTACATAACAGTAAATTCTCGTGTGGTCTAGTGACGAGTCCTGGAGCCTTGCGAACTTCTCAGCAGCAGCTTTCAGCTCCGTTCCACGTACCAACACACCAGCAGCACGTTGTTGTCGATACCAAATCAGCATGGATCGGTCGATGTCTGCATACTTAGGACTAAACATCACCTTCCTCTCCACGTTTCGTTTGGTCTTCGAAGCGAAATCAGCCATGCACTGCTGTAGTTTGTCTCGGGACTTCTTGATATCAAACAAGGTGGAGCGAGGGAGACTGAATTCACGACGAATCCATGATGTCGGGCACCCAACATCCACCTTCTCCAATACCCTTCCCTCTTCTTCTCCAGAGTCAGAACCACTTTCTTCCTCTTCTCAGGAGGCAGGACCATCATCACACATGATGAAGAAGGTAAAGAGCAGCATCAGACCCTGCAAGAGGTAGGGTATCACCACAAAAGCAATCACTTCGGCCGCCACTGTCGGAGCGAGTTCACGAGCCAGGAGCAGAGCAGGAAATGGGACGGACAGACAGGTGCCACGCGCGTAAACACAGCCAATCGGCGCACACGGGAAATTCAAACTGACGCGGTAAAAAAAAAATCGGATTTTTAAAGGATTTTTTCGAATTTTGGGGCATTTTGGGGGGTGGACAGCCCACGATGTCCGAATAGTGAGGGATCCGAATAATGGGCGTCCGAATAATAGAGAGATTACTGTGATTGTACAGTGTTTTTTAATATACTGTGAACTGTGTCTACTGAACATAGCTATATTGACTGTAAAGCACTGGGGCCCGTTATCAGCCGTTAGGCCAAGAGGCAGGGCTAAGGGAACAGGCGGTCTCGTACGCCATACAGTAAGGAAGGGAATAACAGAGCAGGCTGGGATGGAATCATGTGATAGTGTTTTATATTGCATATGGTTCAGTGTGAAATATACGTATAAAATAGTGCAGTGAGTGTTCACCAACAAATATTGCATGCACTGACTGACAGCAGAAAGTTTACGAAATGATCTGAGACAAGAAAATACATCACACAGCAACACATATATGACATTATATATATACAGTATGTTGTGCAGCGAATGTTCATGGCGAAATCTATTGTGTGCATCGCATGTGTTAGGCAAACGTAGTGCAGGGAAGAGAGAGAATACGCCACACACACACACACCATAAGAGACTAATATGGAAATTAGAGCATATCGGAGGACTGAAGGGAAGCCTCCTGGAATGGATGAGAGACTTTTTGAGTGACAGATAAATGAGGACAAGAATAAAGGACAGGACATCTGGATGGAAGGAAGTAACAAGTGGTGTCCCACAGGGTTCGGTGTTGGCACCAGTAATGTTCCTGATTTACATAAATGATATGGTAGATGGAGAGAACAGTTACACAAGTCTGTTTGCTGATGATGCAAAGATCTTGAGAAAGGTAGAGGTTGAAGAGGACTGTAAAATGTTGCAGGAGGATCTGGATAGGATACATGATTGCAGCCGGATGTGGGAAATGAAATTCAATGCAAAAAAATGTAAAATATTGGAAATGGGTAAAAGTACCAAGAGGCTATCATTGAATTATTCGATGGGTAATGAACCAATCAGAAAAGCGAGAGAAGACAAAGATTTGGGAGTGCTTGTCCAGGATAGTTTGTCACATGAAAAATACATAAATAAGATAGTTAGAAAGACATATAAACTCTTGACCAATATAAAAGTGGCATTTCATTACACAGATGAGGAGATGATGAAAAAATTGACAGTGGCCATGATCCACCCCAGGTTAGAATATGCAGCAGTAGTGTGATCCCCACACAAAGAGAAAGATATAACCAAGATTGAGAGAATACAAAGAACAGCAACCAAGATGGTCCCCAGTCTGGCATATTTGTCATACAGAGAGAGGCTGGAAAGGCTGGATTTGCCTTCCTTAGAGGAAAGGAGAGAGAGGGGTGACATGATTGCAGTGTTCAGGACCATGATGGGAGTAAATAAAATTGACAGAGTAAATCTGTTTGTGTGCGATGAGAGGGTAACAAGAGGACACGGAATGAGACTAAAGAAGCCAAGCTGCTTGAAGAACGTCAAGAAATATAGCTTTTCTTATAGATGCATAGACCTGTGGAATAGCCTGGACAAAGAGATCGTCCAGTCTAAAAATTTAAATGAGTTTAAAGCAAAATTTGACTTATTGAGAAACAGAGACGGGACCCCACGAGCGTAGCTTATTTCCTGTACATCACAATTAGGTAAATACAATTAGGTAAATAAACGCACACACACACTCACGCACCCACATGCACACAGCAGAAACAGTAGAAAGGAACAGATGTGTGATAATATTTGGAAACAGGGAGGAGGAAGAAAAAGTTAGGTCTGTGAGACTTGAGAGAGACTCAAATCAGGTGAGGAAAATATTGGACAAGATCGATCCCGAAGGAAACAAGTGGGAAAAAGAAATTGAGGAAGTAAGGAGGATAGGGCCATATAAGAAAGGGGAAGCAAGACCAATTAGAGTTAAGATGTCTTCAGAAGGTGTAGTAAATGACATACTTAAGGTGACCTGGAAACTGAGTAAAGAGGCAGGGATGGGAAATATTATAGTAAGAAAAGACTTGAATGAAGAAGAAAGAGAAGTTTTAAAATCTCTGAAGGACCAAGTAAAGGAAAAAAAATGACAGGAGGACAGAGGAAGAACGTAAAACTTTTTTTTGGAGAGTGATGGATATGAAAGCAAGGAAGTGGTATGTGAAGAACTAGATGTGAAGGAAACAAAGGGAATGGATATGAATATGAAAAAGAGAAGAACGAGTACAGATAAAAACAGTGCACCAAATCTGAGTATCATGTACAGTAATGTAGATGGGTTAATATCTAAGAAAGAGGAAATAGGAGATTACTTAAATGAAAATAAACCTGAAATTGTTTGCTTAGTAGAGACTTAATTGCCCCGAGATGTTGATATAAAATTATTTGGCTGGAACAATTATAAGATTTGGAGGAAGGACAGAGAAGGTAAATTTGGGGGAGGTATAGTGATATTAACCAGTAATGGCCTAAGAATAAAGAATATAGAAATTGAAAATACCAAGGCTGAACTTTGGGGAGTTGTAATAGAGGACAGTTATGAAGAAAAAATGGATGTAATAGTTTTTATATGCCCCCCAAAACTAGGGAATGGACAAAGGAAGATTACGAACAGTTAATAAGAGAATCCATTATTAGGCTAAAAACGTTAATTGAACGAAGAAATAGAATAATATTAATGGGAGATTTTAACCGTAGAGAAGTTGATTGGGAAAGTATGGATGCTGGGAACAATGAGGAATCATGGGGAAATAAATTAATGGAATTGATGATGGAAAACGTGTTAACCCAGTTGATCAAAGAAAACACAAGAATTAGGGGTGACAATGAACCATCCAGGTTCGACCTAGTATTCACAAAGGACCCAAATGATGTGAGGAACCTAACCTACCAATGCCTCTTTGGTAAAAGTGATCATCTGGTAATTGAGATGGACGTGGTAGGAGTGAGGGAAGGAGAAAGAGATGAAAAACACAGAGAAAATAGATACAATTATGGGATGGCAGACTTTGCTTCCCTGAGGAACTTTTTCCAAAATGTAGAATGGAGTAAAAATGAATATGATCACAAATGTTGATGAGAAACATGAGTTTTTGACAGAAGTATATAAAACAGGAGTTACTAAGTATGTCCCAAAATTTTCTGAAGCTATGGAAAGGAAGAAAGAATGGTTTAACAACAGATGTAGGATGGCACAAGAGGCAAGAAAAAAAGCATGGAATAAAGTGAGAAGAAGGTATAGTGAAAGGGCTTGGGAGGAGTACAAGCAGGTAAGAAATGAATATGTAAGGGTACGGAGAGAAGAGGAAAGGACATACGAAAAAGATATTGTATCTAACTGTAAAAAAGAGCCAAAACTATTTTATAGGTTTGTAAATGGCAAAATGAAAGTTAAGGACACTATAATACGACTGAGGGATGGAGATGAAACATACAAAAGAGAGGAAGACTTGTATGAAATAATGAACAACAAGCTGCAGTCAGTTTATGTATTGGAAGACGAATTTAGGGAGCCTGAAATGGAACCCAGGCTCATGAGAATGGCCGAAATTACAGTTGAAATGAAAGAGGTGCTACAGCTGATGAAGGATTTGGATGTGAGAAAAGCAATGGGACCAGATGGTGCGGCAGGATGGATCCTGAAGGAATGTGCCAAGTTAGTGTGGCCAGTTTATGTCATCATCAAGACCTCGCTTGAAAATGGACAGTTACCTAAAGATTGGAAAAGAGCAAGTATTGTGCCAATCTTTAAGGGAGGAGATAGGGAGGATCCACTTAATTATAGACCTGTGTAACTTACTAGTACTGTTTGTAAAATCTGTGAGGAAGTTATTAGAAAAAGATGGATAAAGTATTTAGAAGAAAATGAAGTGATAACACCAAGACAGTTTGGTTTTTGGGAAGGAAGATCATGTGTTACTAACATATTAAGCTTCTACAGTAGGGTAAAAGATGTCATACAGGAGAGAGAGGGATGGGCGGACTGTGTCTATCTGGATCTTAAGAAAGCATTTGACAGGGTGCCCTATAGGAGACTATTGTGGAAGTTGAGGACCTTTGGAGGGGTGCATGGGAAACTATTAAAGTGGATGGGAGATTATTTGATAGGAAGGCAGATGAGAACAGTAATAAGAGACAAGGTTTCACAATGGAGAAATGTGACTAGTGGAGTACCCCAGGGCTCTGTCCTGGCCCCAGTAATGTTTCTGATATATGTAAATGATTTGCCAGAGGGTTTGAATAGTTACATGAGTACATTTGCAGATGATGCTAAAATTATGAAATATATTAAATGTATAGATAGTTGTAAAGAACTGCAAGAGGACTTGGACAAACTACACAGCTGGAGCCAGACTTGGAAAATGGACTTTAATGCCAAGAAGTGTCATGTATTAGAAATGGGTATAAGTGAAAGAAGACCACAGTGGACATATAAAATGGGCAATGGGATAATTAGTAAAAGAAAGGATGAGAAAGACTTGGGAGTGATTATTCAGGATGACTTGTCACCAGAAAAGCTTATAAACAAAATCTTTGGGGGAACTTATGGATTACTGACCAACATGAGAGTGGCTTTTAATTATATGGATGAGGAAATGTTGAGGGAGTTGATAGTGACCATGATAAGACCAAGACTAGAGTATGAGGCAGTGGTATGGTCACCTCATTTGAACAAGCATATTGATAAACTAGAGAGGGTTCAACGGATGGCAACGAAGATGATACCACATTTGAGGGAACTCACCTACATGGAGAGATTGGAAATACTGAAGTTACCAACACTGCGCGAGAGAAGGGAAACAGGTGACTTGATCATGATATTTAGAAATGTAAGAGAATTGGAAAGGGTGGATAGAAAGGATCTTTTTGTGTTGGATGATGGAAGAACAAGAGGTGATGGCTTCAAGTTGAGGAAAAGTAGATGTCTTAATGATCTCAAAAGGTTCAGTTTCCCAAACAGAAGCATAAGTATTTAAAATGACTCAGACGAAGAGGTGGTGCAGGCGAAAAATATTCATGTACTTAAAACTAGATTAGATGAATGTAGATATGGAGACAGGACAACACGAGCTTAGCTCAATTCCTGTATACTACAAATAGGTAAATACAAATAGGTAAATACATGCTCACACACTACCTAACTCATCTTCAAATCCTTCAAGGTCCTGACAGCAGCTCAACACCTTTGGAACAAGTGAGTTATCTATATTTTGTTTTTGTATATTGACCTATTTCTACATTTCTATATTTTTTACACAAATAAGTATTGTTCTTTACATATACACATATGAGATGGAAGAAAGTTCAGCTTCAGTATCAGTACCTAGCAGTTGAGTTTCTGAGAGCACTACAAAAAGCTTATGATATTTCACATGTATAATTTGAGTAAAACAAAAATATATATATATAATAAAACCTAATGAGCGAAAATATGTAGGTGTTCGTGAGGCAGGGAAATTGAGCATTTTTATCTCACTTGCGGGCGAGGAAGAGTATTCTATCTTTGTCGTCCATTTACTCGAAAACTATTGAATGTATCGCTTTCCTGTAAGAACCATGATAAAGTTCAGTGAATTCTATATATGTACAGGACACAACTATGTAATTTCTCTGATGAAAAGTTGTTACATAGGCGGTTATTGTGTGCAAATGACGGAAGTGCACCACGGCTGTGAGTACCCAGTAGTTTTTTGTTATTTACTCGGAAACTATGAGGCGTATCAAAAATCGGAGGAGCCCCTGAGAAAGCACATGAAATTCTACATAAGATTATGTAATAAAAACATAAGGTGTGCGAGAAAACTTTTGCGGTAGAGCTCCCTGAACAAAGATCAATTAAAAAAAAAAAGGCTTTTAGTTTTTGGCTATTTTCTCGAAAACTACAAATCGCATCACAACCAGACACACATCAGTAGAAAACCAATGAAATTCTCTATCAAAACTTCCAATAACATTTCTCTGTATGATGTAAAACATTTGAATGACGATGTTGGGAAGTGAGGTCAACGTTCCAAAACGTTTATTCACTGCGGCCTAATGTACTTTTATTCTTTCTTTCTTTTTTTTTTTTTTTGGCTTAACAGCTAGAACAAATATCGGCGAATAAGATGATGTGGGTTTCAGGGAAATATTTAGAGGTTTGAGTGGCGAAAATATGGAGAGAATACATGTTATTTGCGTCGCGCGAGCGGCCTGGCAGTGCGCGCTGGTAAGTAAAGTCGTGAGCCATGAAACTTACTAAAACTTATCCGTGTGCGAAAGGGTTAAGATGAAAGTGACCAGCCTCACTCATCCCTGAAGGGATTTACATGAGCAAAAAAAAACCAACCACCCCTTGAATATAAACCTACACCAGCTCAATCCGACTGGAGCTCCTTAACTGCCCACTACACCACTAGGCATCATAATTTGGTTACATGGTTACCACCCAGCATAGTAAATGGTTTCCGGGTGTACAGGAAACCATCTGGCTTGTCACTCATTGTAGAGTTACCCACAGGCAGAAGGAAGAGGAAAGAAAGAAGGAAAGACAGAGGAGAGAGTGTAAAGTCACCTATAGGCAGAAGGAAGAGGAAGGAAGGAAGAGTGGAAAGGGCAGACACCTAAACCAGCACTACATCGAGTCAATGGATGGTGAGCGCCCCACCTACCACAAATAACACCAGATAATTGTAATGAATGGGTTACAGTAGGAATGGGCAAACTTTCTTAGTCAGGAAGACAAACAATGATTTTGGTACTGATCTTCAGGTTACTTCCCATTAGAATTATTCAATGACATTCTTTACTGCCAACTGGATGCATGTTAATAAAAATCAACTGCTATCTATTAAGTTACTACTGCATTAAAATAAGCATATTTGCAAAAACAGGTAATACATGATGGTCAATATTACATACTGGAGAACATTTCTATTTGAATTGTAATGAATTACAGGACAAATCTTATCCTAGCAATGCTAAATGAATATCCTTGCTATGAGACTTATGGAAAAGCACACATTTCATACGAAAAGTAAAGCTTACTGAAGACATATTTCACTTCAATCAGGACTTTAATTCTAAAAATACTGCATGGTACAAACACAACCAAAAGAATTGCAGAGGCCTCGATTTTGTTTCACATCTTAACATGTTAATTTTCAATACCATCATCATCTGGACCTCCTTTCCGACCCTAGGGGAGGATGAGGAGCAGCAACATCCAGACAGGCAAACTAATTTCCCTAATTCAATGGACCACGCATCCATTCACCCATCATTCAGTCCCTCGAAATCCTAGCTCCAACAGAAAACCCAAAAAATTTTCACCACATTCTGTAGTTTCACATATACTTATCTAATAAAGCCAATCCGAACATTGTCACGTTAAAAGGGGGTGCCAAATCCTTGGTTGTGCACTTCCCACAAAATTCATCCAGCCACCTCGATCTCTTGTCAGTCCCTTATCCTCACTGACTTCCATACCTCTCTTCCTCACACACTCATCCACTACATCCTTCTACATTCTTCTTGGCCTACCTCGCCTCCTCCCTCCTTCAAATTCGCTCAGATATACCTTTTTCACCATTCTGTTGTCATCCATTCTCTCTACATAACCATACCATCTAAGTACGCTCTCTTCGATTCTGGTGTCCACAGACTTCCTCACACCTCATCTTTCATGAATCACATTAATCTGCATGAATGTTATGAGAGTAAGTGATAAGATATTAGTAGTGAAAATTTTGGTCGGGCAGAGGTTGGTTTCAGTTATATCGGCATATGCTCCACAGGTGGGATTGGATGACGCAGAGAAGAATAGATTTTGGGATGATTTAATACGTGTAGTGAGTGGTATGGATGATGATGAGGTAGTGGTTCTGGGCGGGGATTTAAATGGTCATGTGGGTGAAGCAGCTCAAAGTTATGAAGGAGTCCATGGAGGATGTGCGTATGGTGTGAGGAATGCGGAAGGGGAAAGAATACTCAAGTTTGGGGAGGCTATGGACATGATTGTGTGCAACACACATTTTAGGAAAAGAATCAGCCGGTTGATTACGTATGAGTCGGGGGGAATTAGTAGTCAGATAGATTATTTTCTGGTCAGGAGGGTTGATAGGAGATTAGTGAGGGATGTTAAAGTTATAGGAAGTGAGGAGTGTGTGCAGCAGCACAAACTGTTGATTTGTGACATGGTGCTTAAGGATCGAGTGATGAGAAGGAGGACATATGTACCTAGGAGGAAAACATGGAAGCTGGGAAACCAATCAGTAAGGGATGCCTTTTATAGTGAGATGAGGAGAGTGGTGGCTGAACAGGAAGCCGTAGATAGAGGCGTTAATGAACAGTATAGAGCCCTTAAGAACAACCTCTTGAGAGTTACTGATACAATATGCGGTTGGACAAGAGGCCCACCAAGACATAAAGTAACTTGGTGGTGGGATGAGGGTGTAGAAGCTGCAGTTAA
>JAGKTI010014765.1:0-21286 GCA_018397915.1 Birgus latro | reverse complement strand
ACTGAAAATCCGATGAGACCAGGTAAAGGCCCTCCTGATTCTTGACAATGCACCTGCGCATCCGTCAGACAAGGAGTTGGTGGCAGAGAATGGTCACATCAGGTGTCTGTTTTTGCCACCTAATACAACTGCTCTCATCCAACCAATGGACCAGGGAGTGATTGTGGCAACGAAGAGGCTATACCGACGGAAGTTTTTGGACGAGGTGATGGTTGTGTACGAGGACGAGGACGATCGCAGGGAAGGACGTGACATGCGAGGACAAAAAACACTCGAAAACATTCGCCGATACACCCTCAAGTCTGCCATCTTCAACTGGGCAAATGCATGGAAGGAAGTCTCTGTCAAGACTTTAGAAAATGGTTGGTTCGCCTGCTTCATGGAAGTGACGTGGTGCACGATTTTCTGGGTTTTGACGTGGATGACTTTCATGCAAGGCTTTGTAGGGTGGAGACGATGTGGATATCGACGAAGTGCGCGAGTGGTTGGATGACGACGAGGGCGATCCTGGGTATCAGATCATGTCTGATACCGAGATCGCATCTACTGTTGCTGGTCCCAGTACCCAGCAGGAAGATTCTGACGAGGACAGCGACGATGATGCGGACTCCTCACAGGTTGCAACTACCCCAACGATCCCCAGGCTGAGCACAATCTGGCACTATGTGGAGTTCGTCCTTGACTACCTAGAACACCCGGACTGCGACAGAGAGATGGGGTCATTGGAATTGGCGAGTCAAGTGCGAGGTTTCAGGCAAGGCATCATTAATCGTCAAAATCGTCGTCCTCTGCGTCAGTCAACCATTGATAGTTTTTTCAGGCCAGTCAACCCTGCCGTCGTCCACTCTCGCTCCACACCATCATCTCAAGAAGACAGGCCTTCTAGCTCCGAGCCACAGCCCAGCACATCAGGCACGGCTGAATCACCACTGGATGTTAGTTTGCGTCTATCTTCGGAGTCCTCTGTAGTGGATAGTGTATCACCACGTCGCACCAAGATGCCCCTACGCTGCCTCCGTCTGTTCATCTCGGACTCTGACAGCGACTAAATTCTCCATGGATCGTCACTAGACCACATGGGAATTTACTGTTGTGTACAGTGCAGTGAAGTGATGTTATTCCAGTTATAAAAAAAAAACCTTGTGGAAAGTGTTGGTGAGAAGTGCTGGTGATTCTCAAGTGGAAAGGTGTGTCAGGTGCAACGTCTTCCTGTCAGAGTCTGAGATGATAGAGTGGGTTATTACATCAGGACGGCCGCTTTTTGTTCGTAAGTACCCTAACTTCATGCCTAACCTGTTTTCATCATGCTGTACATGTGTTAAAAAATTACCCAAAATGTTAATCATAATTTCCTGCTTGCAATTTAATTTTTCCATGCATGGTTCTTAAGTGAAACAGCTAGAAAAAAGGTGGAAGCAGTTAATTTCATGTCCGGTCCTAACCTAACCTAACCTATAACCGGTTACCATAAAGATTTTCATGCCAAACCTGTTTTCATCATGCTGTACATGTGTTAAAAAATTACCCAAAATGTTAATCATAATTTCCTGCTTGCAATTTAATTTTCCCATGCATGGTTCTTAAGTAAAACAGCTAGAAAAAAGGTTGAAGCAGTTAATTTCATGTCCGGTCCTAACCTAACCTAACCTATGGTTACCATAAAGATTTTCATGCCTAACCTGTTTTCATTATGCTGTACATGTGTTAAAAAATTACCCTAAATGTTAATCATAATTTCCTGCTTGCTATTTAATTTTCCATGCATGGTTCTTAAGTAAAACAGCTAGAAAAAAGGTTGAAGCAGTGAATTTCATGTCTGGTCATAACCTAACCTAAACTAACATTGTGTTAATCATAATTTCCTGCTTTTAATTTAATTCTTTCATGCATGGTTATTAAGTGCACCAGCTATGAAAAAGGTTGAAGCAGTGAATTTCATGTCCAGTCATAACCTAACCTAATCTAATCTATCCCAACCTAACCATTTTTCTGGTAGCAATTAACATCATTTACTGTATTTGATGCTTTGTATCCAATAATTTAGTGCATAAAATGTGAGAAAAGATGATTTCCATGTCCGATACTTACTTATACTATGCTGGCAAGTTCTGAGCTCCTATGACTCACTCACCCCTAAATCATCATTTTTTGGTTAAAATTCAATAAATTCATGCTATGTGTGCATTATTTATGTGAAAAGGGACCTAAATAAGTGCTATACATGTCCACTAGGGAGGTAGGAAGGTAGTTTTCTGATTTAGGTTAGGTTAGGTTAGAGTCATGAAAAACCAGTGCTGGAGCTTCAGGAGCAATATCCGGACAAAACCAATATTCGGACATGCCTTTGGCTCTGTTACAATGGATATTGGAGGGATTACTGTATTAAAAAAAAAAAAAATGCATTTGGCTTGGTAAGTGCAAATAAAAGGTATCTTAATACTTAGGCACTTGTTAGACAATAGTACCATTCTAAGTAAATTAGTGGTTCTGTCAATGGTAAAGTGGTGGAAGTGGAGAGACGAATGGAACAGTCACTATAGAGGAGGGGGGGACACGAGAGACGGCCAGGCAGGAAAAACAAGTTGTCTCGTCTCGCAAGATGTCAGACTTTATTACGGATCACACCTACTTCTTTGCTGGAGAAGTACAAGGAGGTTTTAGGAAGGGAAGAGGTTGTGTAGATCAGATATTCATTCCTAGATCTTTAGTGGAAAAGTTCTACAGAAGGGAAAGAAGATGTATGCGGCCCTCATGGATTTGGAGAAAGCATATGACAAGGTGGATAGACAAGGATTGCGGGAAGTATTAAGAATATAAGAGTAGATGAGAAGTTGCTGAATGCCGTGAAGAGTATGTATGTGGGTGCTAAGGCTGCAGTGCATGTGGATAATGAACTGAGTGAATTTTTCTATTTGAAGGTTGGATTGAAACAGGGATGTCATGTTTCCATGGTTGTTCAATCTGTATATGGATGGGGTTATACAAGAGATACAAGGTAGGGCGGTGGATGTTGGAGCGGCCCTAATGAGGGAGGACAGTGTTTGGAAACTTGCTGTACTATTGTTTGCAGATGATACTGTGTTGTTAAGTAAAGATGAAAAGGAGCTGCAAGGCCTGGTGGATGAGTTTGGAAGAAAGTGTAAGAAATGGAATCTAAAGGTGAATGTAGGGAAGAGTAAAGTTATGGTCTTTGAGAGGAATGAAGTCAGTGAATGTACAGGTTCCTTGAAAGCAGTGATAAGAAACTGGGAAATAAGCATGGAAGTGAAAAAGTTACTAAATGACAATATTTTGATACCAACTCTAACGTATGGAAGTGAAACTTGGCCCTTGTTGGAGAAACAGAAGTCAAGTGTGAGAGCATTGGAAATGAGTTATTTGAGAGGAGCATGTGGAGTCACATGGAGAGACAGACTGGCAAATGAGAAAGTGAAGGAGTGCTGTGGTGAGGATGTGGATGTGATAGGAAGCGTTAGGAGAAACACATTGTGGTGGACACGTGGAGAGGATGGAGAGTGAGAGACCAATGAGGAGAGTGTAGGTGAGTGAGGTGGAGGGGGGGAGAGGGAAGGGGAGGCCAAGGATGAGATGGAGGGATGGAATGGAGAGGTATATGAGAGTTTGAGCTGGGAGGTGGGCAGTGAAGTGGTGGGGGATAGGGCGACATGGAGGCAATTTGTTTGTGGCCACCCCTTACAGGATTAAGGAGTCTGGCAACAGACAGACCTACTCCATTGTTTCGACAACTTCACCCTTATTATTTGTACGTATATACAGTATATCCAAGTATATATATTTATTTATTTATTAGAGATGCAACAACTCTGTGCCTTTTACAACAATAAATATTTCAATTCATATTCAACTTCCTCAAATTCACTGTCCATTTGGGTGAAGCACAGATACATACTGGTACTCATTTCATGTCTGTCTGTATAGTACAATGACAATGCAAAACAGCATTTACGAAATGGAATAAAAGGTACAATTGTTTTTTGTAAATACAGTATGATACTTCAGGTATGAAACTGAAATTAAACAATCACACAGCAGGAGTGCGCAGGTGCCACATTCACAAAAGTGGATCATCAGCTGGAAATAATCAAGTATAGTGGGAATATTCTTCTTCTTATTATTATTATTATTTTGTGACTTTACACTCCCTCTTCTGGCTTTCATTCCTTCATTCTTTCCTCTTCCTTCTACCTATGGGTGACTCTCCACTAAGTGACAAGCCAAATGGTTTCCTGTAAAGCAGAAAACCATTTACTATGCTGGGTGGTAACCATATAACCAAATTATGGCACCTGGTGGTTTAGCGGGTAATTAAAGGCACTCCAATCGGACTGAGTCTGTGTAGGTTTACATCCAAGGGGAGGTTGGGGTTTATTGCTCAAGTAATGCCACTCAGGGATGAGTGAGGCTGGTCACTCTCATCTCAAATGTCAGGACCAACTTGCCTACTCCCGGGTTCCTACTCCCCTCTATGGGGTGACGTGGTATTGGATGATGGATGGATGGATTATTATTGCGATGATGATGATGATGATAATGACAACGATGATGATGATAATTATGAAGACAACAATGATGAGGATGACAATCATGATGACCAAAAGCTACTCTGCAATTACAGTACCATGGTACTATTGCTGAACAGTATTACCCACTAAGCCTAACCTACAACTGTCATCTAACACAAGCTAGCGCAGTACTGGTGCTCCTCTTGGAAACTTGTCACTCACTATAGTATCTTCAGCAATAGTTTCACAAATACATCACTGATTTTCCGGCACCCTTGGTTCTGAGGCCTAGCTGAATGAACCGTTTGCTGGAAAAACTGAGGCCACATATGGTAACTGGACAGGGATCAGTGAAGGTCACATTTAATAATTCACTAATACACCTCTGACCCACTATCTTTCAGTGTAATCACATTCATGTTCTAATGTACTGTAAGTCCTTCATGGAACAGCTGAGCCTGCTCTGTTATCAAGCTTTCTGACAAGTCCACTTCATCCAACACTATCAAAACTATTCCATCATTCATTGAGCATGTTCATTACTTTAACCATCTTTCTCAGTTCTTCTATGTTCATTTGCTTCTTAAAATCAGTTGATATAGAATGTAAGTATTTTTACCTTTGCTTCTTTATATCAAGAACAGCTGACGAACCAATACCATACGTGTCACACATCTGCCGCACGGGAACACCACAGTCCAATTCTTTCAACAGTTCTACCTTACCCTGCTTTATTGTTTTTATTTTTTTGCTTATAAAAAATGTCTTATTGCATTAAATCACCTTAAACAGCTGTTAATACACCACTGTGACCAGACAGGTGAGTGAAAATATACGTGAAGATATAGACAAACAGAGTGGTAGGTCATTGGGTAGCTAGAGATTGCTTCCTATGGCAACAGCATGCTTTGTGGCGAATGGCTTCCACACGCAAACTACCCTGAAACGTAATGATGCTTTATCACTCCACACTCACTCATTTGACTGTGGTAGTAATTTAAGCATGAAGTGAAATGGTGATACAGTCACCGCTTACATAAACACGCAATTACATAGCGTGAAATAAGTTAAGGCACAGAAGGTGCCATTTGTGTTCAAAAAATGTCACAATGCGAAAAAAATAAGTATAACGTAGTTGGAGGAAACTGCCCATTTTTTACAGTGCCTGACTACACACTGACAATGGACATAACACAGCAGGACGCCCCACTTTATGTTTCAAAGGCATACTACGCAGCCAATGATAGAGAGAATGCAGCACGAGGCATAAAATTATGGTTGGTATACACACAACGTGGGAAGTTATAGACAAAATGCGGACTGCATCAGCTAAAAAACGAGACATCACACATCACATGCAGGAAGGTGAGGTGGTGGGAGGTGTGGTTCAGGGCAAATGACAGCACGCAGGCGGTGAGCGAAGTGGGCAACAAGCAGGGGTGGGAGAGGGTGAGGGGAAGGGGAGAGAGAGAAGTGGGGGTAGGGCAGAGCAGGGAGGGAGACAAGTGGGGGTGGGGAAGGGCAGGGAGGGAGACAAGTGGGGGTGAAGGACAGTGGGGGGGAAAGGGGTGGGAGACAAGCAGGGGTGGGGGACAAGCAGGGGTGAGGGAGAGTGGGGGGACAGGGAGGGAGACAAGAACTACTACCTCCCCAACCCCATCTCACTCACTCATTCTCTCTCTCATTCTCTCTCACTCATCACTCTCTCACTCACACACACACACACACATACACATCCCCTCCATCCCCCCCTCTTCTCCCCTGTCCTCACTTCCCCCCCATCTCCCCCCAGCAAGCTTACAACCTCTCCCATTCAAGGTGAGGAATCTGCCAGTGTTTGTATGTAATGAAGTCTTTATTAAGTAGGAAAATGTCCTTGGAAAAAAGAATGAAAATTGCCCCAAGTGGTGAACTTGTGGCTGGCTTAGGTTTTTTTTTTTTTTTATGCAAGGAAGAAGGAACCAAGCGCCATGGGCCCACATACTGTTCCTTCCAAGAAAAAGTAAAAACAATACAAAAGAGAGCCAAATTCAAGATCCATTCATTTCGAGTTGCCTGGACACACTGCGTTTGAAAGATTGGAGATCATAGGAAGCAGGGAATACAGACAGAGGGAGACAGTTCCAGAGTTGACCAGTTGCATTAATGAAGGACTGGGAGTAACGGTTAACCCTTGCATTAGAGAGTTGGACAGAAAAGGGATGAGAGTTTGTTCCTAGACAGGTACTACGTGCCCGTCGTAGAGATGGAGGGATGCGAGCAGACAGTTCAGAGGAACAGTGACCATTGAAGTAGCGATAGTAGAGAGATAAAGAAGCAACAGTGCAGCGAAGAGACAAAGGTTGAAGGGAATCAGTAAGAGGAGGAGAGTTAATGAGACGAAAAGCTTTTGACTCCACCCTATTGAGAAGAACCGCATGTGGCGAGCCTCCCCACACATGAGAGTTGTACTCCATACACGGGCGAATAAAACCCGTGTACAAGATCACCATCTGTGCAGGGGTAAAGAAAGCTCAGAGTCGGCTCAGCACACCTAATCTCATGGAAGCAGATTTCACAAGAGATGTAATACGTTCTTTCCAAGACAAATCCAGAGAGAAAGAAACCCCAAGCATGTTCAAGGATGATGCAGGACTGAGCTGGACATTATTAACCATTAGTGGGTAATCCTGAGGAAGATTTTGTCGGGTTGATAAGTGTAAGAACTGAGTTTTTGATGCATTAAAAATAACAAGATTATTTATACCCCAATCAGAGATATGAGCCAAGTCAGACATTAGGTGTGCCATAGCCTCATCCCTTGTTTGCTGAAGTAACTGCTGAGATGGACGTTGCGGAAATTGAATGGAAAGGTGAAGGGTGGAACCATCAGCATATGAGTGGATAGGGTTAGATGTACAGCTTAGAAGGTCACTGATGAATAAAAGAAAGAGAGTTGGTGATAGGACAGAGCCCTGAGGAACACCACTGTTGATAGGTCGAGGAGAAGAACGATGGCCGTCTACAACAGCAGCTACAGAACGACCACAAAGGAAGCTAGAGATGAAGGCACAGATAGAAGGATAGAAACCGTAAGAGGGCAGTTTGGAAATTAAAGATTTATGCCAGACTCGATCGAAAGCCTTAGAGATGTCAAGTGCAATGGCAAAGCTTTCGCCAAAGTCCCGAAAGGAGGATGACCAGGAGTCTGAAAGGTAGGTGAGAAGATCGCCAGTGAAGCGTCCCTGACGGAACCCATACTGACGATCAGAAAGAAGGTTGTGACAGGAAAGATGCTTTAAAAAATTTTTGTTGAGAACTGATTCGAAAACTTTTGAGACACAGGATGTTAAAGCAATTGGACGATAGTTAGAGGGTTGGGAATGGTCACCCTTCTTTGGGACTGGCTGAATGAGAGCAAACTTCCAGCAAGAAGGAAAGGTACAAGTTGATAGACAAAGGCGAAAGAGTTTACCTAGGCAGGAAGTAAGCACAGAAGCACAGTTTTTGAGGACAACAGGAGGGACTCCATCAGGCCCATATGCCTTGTTAATATTGAGGCCAGTGATGGCAGAAAATACATCAGCTGAAAAATTTTACTGCCAGTCATGAGGAAGTCTGAGGAGGGAAGTGATGAAGGAACAGCACCGGAATCATCTAAGGTAGAATTGGAGGAGAAATTCTGAGCAAAGAGATCTGCTTTATCAGTAGAAGAAATAGCTACAGAGCCATCAGCGTAGAAAAGAGGAGGGAAGGATGATGAGGTAAAGTTGTTAGAAAGGTTTTTGGCAAGGTGCCAAAAGGAGCAAGAAGAATTCGAGTTGGAGAGTTGGGAACATTTAGCACGGATGAAATTATTTTTAGCAAAGCGAAGAACAGACTTAGCACGATTCTGGGCAGAAATATAAAGAAGATGTGATTCAGGGGTGGGTTGGCTCTGGTACCTTTTAAAGGCCCTCTCTCTGTTGCGGACAGCATTAGAACAAGCATGATTAAACCAAGGATTTCTTGCACTAGTCAGAGGATATGAAAAAAGAATGTATGCTTCCATGCCTGAGAGAATAACCTCCGTAGTGCGCAGGGCACACTCAGACGGCTCCCGGCTATGGAAGCAATAATCATTCCAAGGAAAATCAAAGAAGTACTGCCTGAGGGCCTCCCAATCTGCAGCTCCAAAGTGCCACAGGCGGCGTTTCTTTGGAGGGTCCACAGGCTGTACTGGAGCAATAGGACAGGTTAAGGTAATAAGGTTATGATCGGAGGAGCCCAACGGAGAGAAAAGATTAACAGTGTAAGCAGAAGGATTAGTTGTTAAGAAAAGGTCAAGTATGTTGGAACTCTCTCCAAGGCGGTCAGGGATACGGGTAGGGTGCTGTACAAGCTGCTCTAGGTCATTAAGGATAGAAAAGATGTAGGCTTGTTCACCAGGTGGATCAGTGAAAGGAGAGGAGAGCCAAAGGTGGTGGTGAACATTGAAATCTCCTAGAATGGAGATTTCAGAGAAAGGAGAAATGGATAGAATGTGTTCCATCGTAGAAGTAAGATAGTCAAAGAATTTTTGATAGTCGGTAGAATTAGGAGATAAGTAAACAGCACAGATATATTTAGTCAGAGAATGACAGGAGAGCCGAAGCCAGAGAGCAGAGAATTCAGAAGAATCAAGTTCAGGGACACGAGAGCAAGATAGATCGTTGCATACATATACGCAACAGCCACCTTTGGCTTTGAAATGAGAATAGAGAAAGTAGGAGGATACAGAAAAGGGTTTGCTGTCAGTTGTCTCAGACAGCTGAGTCTCAGAAAGAAAGAGAAGGTGAGGCACCACGAAACCCTTTAACATATAAACATATCGCCAAATAACGTGGAAATCTCATAAAGCAGGAGCTTCTGGATACCAAATTCCCATGTTATGAGAGTAGTGACTGTGCAGTATTTAAGGGTAAACTTAAAAAAAGGAAAAAAAATATGAGAATAATGATATAGTATTTATGATATAGTATTTAAGGTTAACTTAAAAAAAAAAAAGGAAAACAAAAATGATGAGAAGTGTCATTCTCATCAATCAGAACAGAAACTGATGGTTAGGAATGGTTAAAAGTGAGAACTCTGTATTCACAGACAAAATGAAATTATTACAATGCTTGTTTACAAAGTTAGGAGAAATATGAGAGAAAAAGATCGTCTGGTTCATGATCGACAGTAGTCAAATCAGTGTACTTGCTGGTCCAGTCCTTACAGTCTGTTTAGGGATTATTATTCTGGTCTATCTATATCTATATACCTAGGCTGCTTCCCCCAAGAAAGGGAGGTAGCTGAGACAGGACGACACACTCCCAATTTACTCAGCCACAAAAACACATTCATTCGGATCTTAGCTCCAAGGGAAGAAGGGACAGATCCTCACAGCATCACACCGCACAAGGGTCAACTGTGCTGTGCAGTCAGCAACATTCGCAGCAGGGTCTGACAGAAGAGCTGGTTTACCCCTGTCACATCATAATGGACCCATCCATCCCCTTACCTGCACCTGACCTGATCAGCTGATCAGACCAAATGCGGGAGAATATCCCCTCGGGGCTGCGTCATCATTTATTCATTCACAATTTCTCTCCAATCATTTCTATTACACACAGCCACTCTTCCGTGCTCAGCAGATATCCCTCTCACATTCAATGCTCTCTTCACATTGTCCATGCATCCTATTCATGATCTTCCTCTCAGCCTTACATCTCTTACATCCGGTCCAGTTATCTTTTTCACCAATTGTTCATCATCCATTCTCTCCATATGCCCAAACCATCACAACACCCTCTGCTCAACTTGATCAGCCATCTCCCACACAACTCCAGTTCTCCTTCGCACTTCATCATTTCTCACTCGATCCATACACGTCACTCCCACACATACTCCTCAGACACCTCATCTCCATTACTTTCAAATTTTTCCTCTCTACTACACCCATATGCCATGTTTCAGCCCCATATAATGCAGCTGGTACCACATCACCCTCATACAGCCATCTCTTTACATCCATTCTAAGCGAACAACATCTAAAAACTTTTTTCATTCCTCCCAGCACTCTTCCTACTTCATTCATTCTAAACTTCACTTCTGCATCTATTATTCCATCCACAGCAACATGTGATGCTAAATAATTAAAACACTCTAACTCTTCAAGCAAGGGGGAGGCAGTGGCTCAATCGGTAGAGAGGTGGCCTGCAGTCCCGATGGACCCATGTTCAAATCCCTGCTGGGGCAGGGAACAGTTTAAGGATTTGAATTTCATTAAATCAGGCTTTACTGATCTACCAGAAGACCTGCCGACATGTCGTAAAAATACCCCGGCTAATACCAATACGCCAGTCCTGTATGAGACAGCCCTAGCATGTACTCGATATGGACGGTGGGTGTAAGCGCTGAAGTGGTGACATGTAGAGGTGTATGGTATGTAGGAGGACTGTTAGGCCTTGATAGCAGGCTGTGAAGCCTATGCCCAGAGTCGGACACATAAAAAAAAAAAAAAAATTGAAACTAATATTCATCCTCCTACCATCTACCAACTTCGTACACTGCATCACTTTACTCTTATTCTCATTTACTCTCAATTTCCTCTTTTCACACACCATTCCAAACTCCTCTACCAACTGTCTCAATCTCCCCTCTGAATCAGCCACCAGTGCAGTATCATCTGCAAACAGCAGCTGATTCAGATTCCACTCACTGCCATCAGCATTCACCACCAGCATTATTCTGGTATTAAGCAAAAAAGTAAGTGTACACTTTTGGGCCCTGAACCAATTAGCATTTACTCCCATTTATTACTTTATTTGGTTACTGAGGAGTTGCATCACTGCGACAGTTTGATGGTCAAAGAGGTCTGAGTGTTTTGGAATAGACTGGTGTTTATGCCTGACACCACCACCACCACCACCACCACCTGCATCTTTCTTTAGAAGCCATAGCTAGAGTAAAATATGGAGAAGAATCCGAGCTAATATAGGGATCAATATAAAGCCATGAAGTGTAAGCATTTCAAGTGATCATGCTCAACATTCAACACTATCCCTGCAGTGGCGTTTCTATGGGGGGCCAGGGGGGGTTATAGCCCCCCCCTCCCCAGATTTTGAGCTGGCACCTGGGTTGGCCCCCACCCACTTTTTGTTCACATATCCAAATTCTGAATTTGAATATTTACTCATTAGTCCATTAACCCTTTCGCGCACGGTACCGCGATTTGCGTTACATTGTGGTGTGGTGTGCCAAAGCACAGGACCTCAAATCGCGTGAAAACGCGAAAAAATTAACCAAAAAATAAGTTTTCGGTCGATTTGCATCAAATTTTGTAGCATTCTAGCAGCCACGTGTCTCTCCCGAGGTAAGACTTTGGCAACACTCCAATGACTCCTATGTGCCTGTACGTAGTGATAGAATCTCAGTGCTCCACTAACAGCCAGACAGCAGGGTCGTGCTGTGTTGTGTTGTCCCTTTAAATCTGCCATTTTCCCCCTCTCACCCATGGCTGAAGCCATTATAGAAATATTGTGACTGTACAGTGTTTTTTACTATAATGTGAAGTGACTGTGTCTACTGAACATAGATATATTGTTTGTAAGGCATTGGGGCCTGTTATCAGCCGTTAGGCCTAGAGGCAGAGTCTGGTTTGTTATAGCGGGGTTTCCACTCACCCTGCCTGTAAAATGATGTATTTTACCCTTACAGTGAAGCCATTACTTATATCTGTGAAACATATAGTGCCTGGATTAGTGAAATAACTGACCTACCATAGCAGGCATTATGTTATGCCATAGAGATACATAGACATATGCATCAGTTGCTAAGGGAACAGGCGGTCTCTTACACCATACAGTAGGGAAGGGAATAACAGAAGAGGCTGGGATGGAATCGTGTGATAGTGTTTTATATTGTATATGGTTCAGTGTGAAATATACGTATAAAACAGTGCAGCGAGTGTTCACCGAGAAATATTGCGTGCATTGACTGACAGCGGAAAGTTATGTAATGATCAGAGACAAGAAAATACGTCACACAGCGACACATATATGACATTATATACGTATGTCGTGCAGCGAATGTCCGTGGAGAAATCTATTATGTGCATCGCATGTGTTAGGCAAACGTGGTGCAAGGAACAAAGAATACGCCACACACACACACACACACACACACACACACACACACACACACATGCACACACACACAACTCACACACTACCTAACTCATCTTCTATTCCTTCAGGTTCCTGCCAGCAGCTCAACACCTCTGGAGCAAGTGAGATATCCATATTTTGTTGATTTGTACATTGACCTGTTTCTACATTTCTATATTTTTTTCACAAATAAGTATTGTTTTTTACATATACACATATGAGATGGAAGAAAGTTCAGCTTTAGTATCAGTACCTAGCAAAAAGACTAGTGGAAATGTCGTGTTACTGAGAGCACTATCAAAGAGCTTATGATATTTCACGTGTATAATTTGAGTAAAAAATAATAATAAAACGTAACGAGCGAAAATATGTAAGTATTCGTGAGGCAGGGAAATTGAGCGTTTTTATCTCGCTTGTGGGCGAGGAAGAGTGTTCTATCTTTGTCGTCCATTTACTCCTAAATTATTGAACTTATCGATTTCCTGTAAGAACCATGATAAAGATCAGTGAATTTTACATATATACAGGACAAAACTATGTAATTTCTCTAATGAAAAGTTGTGGTTACGTAGGCGGTTATTGTGAGCGCATGACGAAAGTGCACCGTGGCCGTGAGTACCCTGTAGTTTTTTGCGATTTACTCAGAAACTATGAGGCGTATCAAAACAAATAGGTATCAGGAGAAAGTTTATGAAATTTTACATAAGATTATGTAATAAAAACATAAGGTGTGCGAGAAAACTTCTGCAGTATACCTCCCTGAACAAAAATCAATTTTTTTTTTTACAAAAATAGCTTTTAGTTTTTGGCTATTTTCTCAAAAACTACAAATCGCATCACAACCAGACATACCTCATTAGAAAGCCAATGAAATTCTCTATCAAAACTTATAATAACATTTTTCTGTATGATGGAAAACACTCGAACGACGATGTTGGGAAATGAGATCAACGTTCCAAAATGTTTATTCACGGCGGCCTAGTGTACTTTTATTCTTATTTTTCTGGTTTTTCTTTTGGCTTATCAGCTAGAACAAACATCGGCGGATAAGGTGATGTGAGTTTCAGGGCAACATTTTGAAGTTTGGGTGGCGAAAATGAGGCGAGAATATGTGTAATTTGCGTACTGCGGGCTGCTAGCGGAGCATGCGGGGGAGTAAAATCGTGAGCCGTGAAACTTAATAAAACTTACCGTGCGCGAAAGGGTTAATACTTGAGGTTTTCTTTGAAACATACAGTAATCCACTTACTTTCCAGACAACCACTATCTGGTTACACCACTGTTTGGACATCGTAGGCTGATGTTCGGAGAAAAAAAAAAAAATCCGATTTTTTATCGACCCGTATGTTTGAATCTGGCGCGCGGCACCGAACAGCTGTGTTTACATTGCATTCTCACGGTCGTCTCCCCCTTCCCGCCACTTTGACAGTTGTCTCTGAACTGCCATGAGTTTTTGTTAAACAATCATAATTCACAGTGCTAAGAATTAAGTGCAGTTCAACACTGGATTACTGTACATTCTTCAAGTGCATTTTCACCACTGTCAGAGCTTTAGAGGTGGGGTAAACAACCACCACGGACATGTAAGAACAGTACACTATCAACTGCCAAATATTTTCCATAATCACTTCTAAATCCTAATTCTCTGGTTATATTTTATTTACTTCACGCTTTATGTCCCATATTTGAGTGCATAGGCTGTGAAAAAGATGATTTTCTCAGTGATTACCATGTCTCTTACATACGTTCACTATCCAGTCAACTGGTGAACATCTTTGACATTCTCACCAGTAAACCATCATTTTCTGGTAACAATTTATTTATTTCATGCTTTGTATCCCATATTTTAGTGCATAAGATGTGAGAAATGGTGATTTTCCTAGTGACTGCCATGTCTTTTACATACATTCACTATCTAGTCAACTGGTGAACACCTCTGCCTTACTCACCTCAAAATCATCATTTTTTGGTTAAAATTCAATTAATTCATGCTTTGTGTCCATTATTTATGTGAATGGGGCCTTAAATAAGTGCTATACATGTCCAGTAGGGAGGTAGGTAGGTGGTTTCCTGATTTAGGTTAGGTTAGGGTCAGGAATGACAGGTGCTGGAGCTTCAGGGCCACTATCCGGACAAGACCACTTTCCGGTCATGCCTTTGGATCTATTACAATGGATACTGGAGGGATTACTCTTATTTTATTTATTGTATACTGGTATGTAACTACAACTGACTCTGTATTCCTTATATAAGACTGGTAAGATACTTCCACAGTTCTACTATAATATTTTATATATTTATAAATGGCTCAGAATAATGAATATAATAATATTTTATATATTTATAAATGGCTCAGAATAATGAATATAGAATTTCAATGATAAATATTATTTTTTCCATTCTCAAATGCTTCGGAACATACTCTTGTCCCATAATCCCATTTTCTGTTGACAAGTTTTGAAGTTCAAATGGAATGAACAGCAGATAAGCTTGAGTTAATTTTGGATATTTGAGTATGATCATATTTTCTCCATGGACATGATACTGGATTTCTTTGTGATTCTACGTGGAGTTTTAGAGTTATCATATTTTGTTATCTGACTCAGCCTTTGAAGTTCAGGTTTAAATTCATATTTTAAAAAAAGGCATTGGAAAAAGGCACAGAGTGCAATCTGGGAGTATGAAAACACCAATGACTATTCTACATTTCACAGTATGTGCCATTTTTGCGTGTTTTATGATTTGTTTTGACGATGAATGTTTGCTGTCTTATTGTGTATCAGATTTAGGCTATGTTCAATTGAGTTTCCATACACCTGGCAAACATTTTCATGAGCTTTTTGCAAGCCTACTCGTATATCTTGAAGAATCTGATTTTAATTTAAGCTTTATATTGTTACAGATAATGACTGAATTGTACTACAATCAGTCTGTTATTATTCAAAAATGTTGTGCAACAGAAAACAGGCAACCTGAAGAACCTTCTGCAAAGAAGTCAAAAGGAGATTCTGATGCTGAAACTACTGCAAGTGTACATCCACCTTGGAAACAGAAAAAGGAGGAGGAAGATACTGCACCAACTGACATCTCTAAATCTATCTATCTATCTATTGCCAGACGCCTCAATCCCGCATGGGGTGGCCACAAACAAATCCCCTCCATGTCGCTCTGTCCCCAGCCATTTCACTACCCCGCTCCAAACTCACACCCCCCTCTCTCATGTACCTCTCCACTCCATCCCTCCATCTCATCCTCGGCCTCTCCCTCCCTCTCACCCCCTCCACCTCACTCACATACACTCTCCTTGTCAGTCTTTAACTCTCCATCCTCTCCACATGCCCAAACCACCTTAACGTGTTTCTCTAAATCTGCTGCTGGTAATCCAGTTCAACCACGTCTAGAGGAGTATCCTTGGCACAGTGAAGGAAAGTTCCATGCTCGGTCATTCGTGAATGCTTGGTTTGACGAATATGCACGGGGTGAATATTCTCAAGAATGTGATATGATGTTCTGTTTTGTGTGCAGGAACTTTGCACCACCAGCTTACGGCAATGCAGATGATGCATTCATAAAGAGTGGTTTTTCAAAGATGGAAAAAAAGCACATGGAAAAGATGGTGCCATTGAAAAGTACCTGAATGCACAATGCCACAAATCATTCTGTACTGCATGGGCTGACTACCAATGCAATAAAGCTGAGAAGACATCCACTGCTCAGAGTATTTGTGAGGCCTACCAGAAGTGAGTTCATGAAAATTGTTATTACATAAAGACTGTTGGCGAAATAATCCTGTTGAAAGTGACACACGACATTGCCCAGAAAGGACACAGAGAAGGTGATGATGAATTGAATCCAAGAAATGTCCGTAGGTTCCTTAGATTCACTGCCAAACATGATCCTACTATAGCTGATCATGTCATAAGTGGCCAATGAATGAGAAGTACACTAGTTCCGCATTACAGAAGAGATGATTGACACACTCGCATGTATGGTGAGCGAAGAAATTGCAAAAGTGCAAAATCATGTCATTACTTTGTTCAAGCTGATGACACCTGCAACGTCCATCTCAGCAGTTACTTCAACAAAAAAGGGATGAGGCTATGGCACACCTAATGTCTGACTTGGCTCCTATCTCTGATTGGGGTAAAAATAATCTTGTTATTTTTAATGCATCAAAAACTCAGTTCTTACACTTATCAACCCGACAAAATCTTCCTCAGGATTACCCACTAATGTTTAATAATGAACAGTTATGTCCTGCATCATCCTTGAACATGCTTGGGGTTTCATTCTCTCAGGATTTGTCTTGGAAAGAACATATTACATCTCTTGTGAAATCTGCTTCCAAGAGATTAGGTGTGCTAAGCCGATTCTGAACTTTCTTTACCCCTGCACATTTGTTGACCTTGTACACGGGTTTTATTCGCCCGTGTATGGAGTACAACTCTCATGTGTGGGGAGGCTCCCCACATGCAGCTCTTCTCAATAGGGTGGAGTCAAAGGCTTTTCGTCTCATTAACTCTCCTCCTCTTACTGACTACCTTCAACCTTTGTCTCTTCGCCGCTCTGTTGCATCTTTATCTCTCTTCTATCGCTACTTCAATGGTCACTGTTCCTCTGAACTGTCTGCTTGCATCCCTCCACCTCTACGACGGGCACGTAGTACCTGTCTAGCAACAAACTCTCATCCCTTTTCTGTCCAACTCTCTAATGCAAGAGTTAACCGTTACTCCCAGTCTTTTATTTATGCAACTGGTCAACTCTGGAACTGTCTTCCTCTGTCTGTATTTCCTACTTCCTATGATCTCCAGTCTTTCAAACGCAGTGTGTCCAGGCATCTCGAATTGAACGGATCTTGAATTTGGCTCTCTTTTGTACTGTTTTTGCTTTTTCTTGGAAGGAACAGTATGCAGGCCCGTGGCCTTTGGTTCCTTCTTCCATGCATAAAAAAAAAAAAAAAAAAGTCTCCGTGGTTGTTCAATCTGTGTATGGATGGGGTTATACAAGAGATACAAGGTAGGGCAGTGGATGTTGGAGTGGCCCTAGTGAGAGAGGGCAGTGTTTGGAAACTCCCTGTATTGTTGTTTGCAGATGATACTGTGTTGTTAAGTGAAGACGAAGGGCAGCCGCAAGGCTTAGTAGATGAATTTGAGAGAGTGTGTAATAAATGGAATCTAAAGGTGAGTGTAGGGAAGAGTAAAGTGATGGTCTTTGAGAGAAGTGAAGTCAGTGAATGTACAGTGAGATTGGATGGGAAGGATATGGCGAGTGAGTTCATTTAAGTACTGGGTAGTGTGATGAGTAAGGATGGAAGTTACGAGGGTGAAGTGCTTGAAAGGGTGTAGCAGGGAAGAAAGGTTGCTGGTTCCTTGAAAGGAGTGATAAGGAACAGGGAAGTGAGTATCGAAGTGAAAAAGCTGCTACATGACAGTATTTTGATACCAACTCTAACATATGGAAGTGAAGCTTGGACCCTGTTGGAGGGACAGAAGTCAAGAGTGAGAGCAGTGGAAATGAATTATTTGAAAGGAGCATGTGGAGTCACATGGAGAGACAAACAAATGAGGAAGTGAAGGAGCATTGTGGTGTGGGTGTGGATGTGATAAGAAGTGTTAGGAAAAACACATTAAGGTGGTCTGGCCATGTGGAGAGGATGGAGAGTGAGAGACTGATGGGGAGAGTGGGAGGGGGGAGAGGAAGGGGGAGACCAAGGATGAGATGGAGGGATGGAGTGGAGAGGTATATGAGAGAGGGGGGTGTGAGCTGGGAGCAGGGCAGTGAAATGGCGGGGGACAGAACGACATGGAGGCGATTTGTTTGTGGCCACCCCTTAACGGATTAAGGCATCTGGCAATAGACAGATAGATAGAAGTTCGGTTAGGTTAGGTCAGATTAATTTTTAGGCACAGGGTGGTACAAGAGGATGGCAATCTAGTGGTATGGAGACCTGGAGTTCCTGTTCCACCTACCCTCAGGACCTGTTCTTGACCATCTCCTTTTGCTGAACATTTTCAGTATTTTCATTAACACAAAGAGCAGGCCTGCATACAGTACTCTCGTAATACCTCTAACTTCAACTGACTACACCACACTACATGCAGTGGCTGCCCCCCACCTGCATATCTTTGGAACCTGCTTCCCCAGAGTTGTTTCCCCCAAAACTTGGGGAGGCGGTGGCTCAATCGGTAGAGAGGTGGCCTGCAGTCCTACTGGACCCAGGTTAAAATTCCTGCTGGGGCAGAGAACAGTTTAAGGATTTGAATTTCATTAAATCAGACTTTACTGATCTACCAGAAGACCCACCGACGTCACAAAAATACCTCCGCTAATACCAATACACCAGTCCTGTATGAGACAGCCCTAGCATGTATTCAATATGGACGGTGGGTGTTAGCTCCGAAGTGATGACATGTAGAGGTGTACGGTATGTAGGAGGACTGTTGGGCCTTGATAGCAGGCTGTGAAACCTATGCCCAAAGTTGGACACATACAAAAAATTAAAAAAAAAATCAACCTATGGCTGTTCAAGTCCAACTGTTACTGAGTTTTTTTTTAAGGAATTGAGGACACCTGCAATATGGTGTATGGATTATTTATTTTTTTATTAATTTGTTTTTCCCTTCTCTGTTGTTATTAAAAAAAAAAAAAGTTATGCTAGGTTAGCTAAACTGTTAGGTTAGGACAGTTGCTTCTGACCGATCAAGCAAGAGTTGATGCAAAGGAAAATAACTAAAAACAATGGGGAAACAGATTTAACAATAAACGTTTATTTACCACCCCAGAAGTAATCAGAAAAATATATCAGACTATCAGGAAGAAGATGAATTACTGATCTGGTACCGGTACCTCAACTAGTAAAAAGTACGTTTACCCCATATTTTATCAATTCTGCCAATATTAAATACTTTCCATGTTCTCTATCCTAACAATGGGAGCTGATGGAAGTTAAAACTAATTACGGAATCTTACCGGCCTTTTTCCAAGCTAGGAAGACATAATTAAATGGCAAAACATTGCAGTATGATCCTAGTGACGAGGCCATATACATGTATCTACTGGCATATTAACTCTCAATAATTTACTGTTGCTATTACGCAAGTACTGATGTGGCAACTGGCAACCGGGGAACCTCACATACAAAAGAGCGTGGCTTACATCTGCAATACGTTTACTATTACCGGTTATGTATTGCAAGAAGAGCTAAGGTATAATATGTACGTAAATAATTAGTCATTAACAAGCTGCAAATGTAAGTTTCGATGTTTGCAGCATTCGCCCACGTTACTGGGCTAGGAATGTCAGGTACAGGCTAGAAACCGAGCCAATACACCACCCATGAGTGCCCATGGAATGATGACATGCAACATACCCTCTTACAAGATAACAGGTATATAAACACCCATGCATGATATCACTATGACATTACAGTGAAGGTCAAAAACATGGTTAGAATTTAGAAGGATACATAAGGCGGCAAAACAGGTACCTCTGCGAGGATACATAGCATATAGTGTGCCATCTTCCTCATCCCCTGGGTCGCGTACCATGCTGGCCGCACCGCGGAACGTCATGTTTCCTGTGTTTACGTTCTGTTCGTGTGGCTGCCAGACGCACGAATCACTGTCACACCTGCCGCCCCAGGACACTGTCTTTTGTCTTTTAGGGGTCTGGGAGAAGGGATCTGAAGGGGCACTCATATGTTAACTGCTTTTTTCAGCTCAGCGTTTCGCACTTACTGTTTGATGTAATCAATATTTTGCATTCACTGCTTTGTGAAATTTGTGTATATCCTTATACTTTAAGATTAAAAAAAAAATCCAAATGTACAACTCATGTATATCTAATAGAATCTGGTTCACTAACGTTACCAGACAATTCCACTTTTTTCACATTATTTATAAATAAGTTGGTTTCAGTTCTGGGACATAAGCAAAAAATAAATAAATAAATAAAATACAATATAGGTCAACCACTAAAACACCACATCAAACAACTTTAGGTTAATAATAACATGTCAATTATGCGTATCAATTCGCCTTCGCTCTTTCGTCAATATCGATTGAGGATCTTGTAATCAGGTAATGTGTATCGCCAACTGGTGTGCAGTCAGACGCTGTGAATAGGAGTGAGTGAGCACAGAGAGAAGCTGAGGGTATCACGCACTGCCCTCAGTACCTCACTGCCTCTAATCTCTCTCACTGCCCCCCTCTCCCTCTCCCAGCATTTTGGCACCCCATACCCTTCCAACAACGTCTATCCCTTGGCACTCTCTCCTCCTGTACCCTATCGCAGGCACTTCCACTTGGCACTGTGCCTCCTCCCTCCTACCTTGCATACCCCTCCCTCTTGGTAGTTCCCTCCCCCTTAGCTCCTTTCTTAACACCTTACTGCAGCATGGCGTTTTCCTTAGATTAATATAACTGTCTGGCGGTAGGTACAGAGGAGACTGCCTGAGTGTGAGCAGTTGCACCAATATGCTGAGGAAATTTTTAACATCTTTAGTTTGATGATATCTTTAAAACCTCTTCAGTCCGAGAACTCCATTTTTAGCCTTTTCTTGCTATGACTGGCAATTTTACTAGGGAAGGAAAGTCTTCTCTTGGCGAGGCGATTATA
>JAGKTI010014764.1:5114-21287 GCA_018397915.1 Birgus latro | reverse complement strand
CAGCTGAAGAGAGATGTTTTATGTATTTCATGAAAATTTTCCACTGTTAAACCTTAAGTCAGACAGCATGTTCTGTTTAGCAGAATGGGAAGTACTGTATGGTGAATTACCCTTTACAGTGATTGATAGATATTATTTTCTAATATGCGCATCTTTTTATATCTATATCTATATAATGGCAACATCTTGTATTTGTATAACTAATACACAAGTAAAAGCTTAATTTGGTCTTGCTGTTGTACTAATGGGGGACTTTCAGAGTGTCGTCTGCTGCCTAGCTGGCCAGCCTAACTCTGTCGTGGGCTCAGAATTGTAACGTAACCATCGTGGCTGTTCTACATGTCTTGGTAAACTTATGAGATTGCCAAGAGCAGAGACCACTTGTCACCGAAATGCTCGTTAATAAAAAATATCACACACATAAAAGAATATTTTTGACAGCTGGTTTGCATTTGCATAAATTAGTCTTCTATCCAGCTGTCCCTTACACACAATCAATTCACTAATGAGTTCAGTGGAGGTGGCTTACATATCTACAGTAGTATTGTAATTCTGAGAAAGAGTAGTTCTTTTTTGAAGCCCATCATCACCTCAGTTATCTGGAGTTTAATATTTACCAAATGCCGCTCTATCGGATATGTTTATGTGAAGCTACACAAAGTGGTGAATGTTTTTGGTGTATCCAATAGAGCCAGGATTCTGGGGGCTTGAATGATGAGGTTGAATGGAAGCACAGCCCATTGGATTGGGGCAAATTTGAGCTGTCTGGACATTGCTACTCCTCATCCTGCCCTAGGGTGGGAAAGGAGGTTCCGATGATGATGATGACCAAAATACCGCCACTTGACATTTGTTTGCACACTTTGTGGGGACCGTCCCAGAGTTAGAATAATACATAACTCACTTTTCACTCACTCTTGGTGTGGGTGGATGTGCATTTGGTTCATTAAAAAGAAAACCATTGTGGCCAGTGATCACAGCTTTGAGATCCAGTATTTGTTGATTCTTTTGATGTACCTTGATGATGGAGAGTGAGAGGCTGACGAGGAGAGTGTAAGTGAGTGAGGTGGAGGGGGGGGAGAGGGAGGGGGAGGCCAAGGATGAGATGGAGGGATGGAGTGGAGAGGTATATGAGAGAGGGGGGTGTGAGCTAGGAGCAGGGCATTGAAATGGAGGACAGGGCGACATGGAGGTGATTTGTTTGTGGCCACCCCTTACAGGATTATGGCATCTGGCAGTAGGTGGATAGATAGATTATTATTATTATTATATTATTATTAACATTAACATTATTATTATTAGTGGTAGTTGGTGGCAACCATCATCCACTCACTTGATGTAGTGCTGCCTACTTCTTCCTTAACCTTTTTCATTCTTTTTCTGTGCCTGCCCTCCTCTCTTCCTATTTCTCCCATCTTTCCTGTCACTTCTTACTGCTTTTCTTTCCTTTACAGATGGCTTTACATTGAGTGACAAGCCAATTGGTTTCCTGTAAGCCAGGAAACCATTTACAACGCTGGGTGGTAACCATATAACCAAACCATATGTGCTCCCTACGTGTCAGCAAGTGGGTTGGTGGAGGGTTAGTGCCCCTCCCCGTAAAATAAATAACTCAAAGTCAAATGGCCACCCCTTATGGGATTATGATGTCTGGCAATAGATAGATAGATTATTATTATTATTATTATTATTATTATTGTGGTAGGTGGGGACACTCCCCATCCACTCACTCGATGTAGTGCTGCTTGCGGGTGTCTGCCCTTTCCTCTCCTCCATCCTTCTTTCCGTCAATCCTCTTCTGTCTTTCTTTCCTTCACTCTTTCCTTGTCCTTCTGCCTACGGGTGACTTTACACTCCCTCTTCTGTCTTTCTTGCCTTCATTCTTTCCTTGTCCTTCTGCCTGTGGGTGACTCTGCACTGAGTGACAAGCCAAATGGTTTCCTGTACACCAGGAAATCATTTACTATGGTGGGTGGTAACCACATAACCAAATTTTGGCGCCTGGTGGTTTAGTGGGTAATTACGGCGTTCCAATTGGATTGAGCCGGTGAAGGTTTATATCCAAAGGGTGGTTGGGGTTTATTGCTCACGTAATGCCATTCAGGGATGAGTAAGGCTGGTCACTCTCATCTTAGATGTGGGGACCAACTTGCCTATCCCCAGGCTCCTTCGCTCCTCTATGGGGCGACGTAGGATTGGATGACGAATGAATGAATGAATTATTATTATTATCACCACCACCATTATCATGGCTTTCTGTTTTACAGTGTGGTGGGCAACAAGCACAGCAGCAGTCCTGGCTTGCAACTCCTGAAAACACTTTTGGAGAATGGCCTAGTACCTCCTCACTCAGTCTACTGTATATTGTGTCAGGTATGTCTCTATCAGATCTCTTTATCAATTTTTCTATCTATTGTCTCTGTGTGTTGCAAGGCACCTTATTCCTGTAAGGGGTGACCACTAACATTTTTTTTCCTTTTTCTTTTTGAGACAATGAATGGAGGAAGAAAAAACAAAGGAAATAAAAAAAAAAGTCCCTGTTTCTAAAGGCATCCTCCATTCATAAAATATTTATAACAACTGGATTTAAAACAAAGTGGATTAAATGTTTGTGGGCAGCAACTGCCAGGAAGTGAATTCCAGAGAGTAGCACATCTGGGGATAAATGAATTTTGATAAGCAGAGGTTCTGCACTGCGGGGGAGAGAGAGTGAGTTCGTGGGCGCTCCCAGCTGCTCGAGTATTTTGGGAGAAAATGTGAAGGGGAGACACAATTGGAGCAAGTTCATCAGAGCACTTACAGTACAAATGTCGGTAAAATAATGCTAAAGATGCAACATCTCTACGTACTGATAATGGAGGAAGGTCCTGCATAATGGCAGGATTATTGATTAATCTGATGGCTTTATTTTGAATTTTGTCCAGCCTCAATGCAACCACTCCACTTGCACACCACAGTGGCAAACAGTATTCGATCTGAGAATGCACATGACTTCTGTATATTGTGGCCAACTGCTCGTCAGTGAAGAATTCATAAACTCTGTACAGAAGTCCCAAATTTTTAGCAGCATTTTTAGCAAGGGATTTAGCATAAGCTGTCCAGCTTATGTTGGTATTTATTGTGACACCGAGGATATCAGTTGTAGTGAATATGGGAATATTGACATCATTTAAAATTATNACAGTACAAATGTCGGTAAAATAATGCTAAAGATGCAACATCTCTACGTACTGATAATGGATGAAGGTCCTGCATAATGGCAGGATTATTGATTAATCTGATGGCTTTATTTTGAATTTTGTCCAGCCTCAATGCAACCACTCCACTTGCACACCACAGTGGCAAACAGTATTCGATCTGAGAATGCACATGACTTCTGTATATTGTGGCCAACTGCTCGTCAGTGAAGAATTCATAAACTCTGTACAGAAGTCCCAAATTTTTAGCAGCATTTTTAGCAAGGGATTTAGCATAAGCTGTCCAGCTTATGTTGGTATTTATTGTGACACCGAGGATATCAGTTGTAGTGAATATGGGAATATTGACATCATTTAAAATTATTTGGGAGTCTGAGGGACTCCTTCTGTTGCCCTGTCCCCTGCCCTCCCTCCAACTCACACCCCTCCACTCTCATATCTCTCTTCATTCCATCCCTCCTTATCCTTGGTCTCCCCCTCCACCTCACTCACATGCACACTTCCTGTCAGTCTCTCATTCTCTATCCTCTCCACTCCATCCTTCCATCTCGTTCTTGGTCTCCCCGTCCACCCCACTCACATGCACTCTTCTAGTCAGTCTCTTATTGTCCATCCTCTCCACTCCATCCCTCTCCTCATTCTTGGTCTCCCCTTCCCCTCCACCTCACTCTTCTAGTCAGTCTCTCATTGTCCTTCCTCTCCACATAGCCAGACCATCTCAGAGTATTTCTCTTAACACTTTCAACCACATCAACACCACAATGCTCCTTTACTTCCTCATTTGTCTGTCTGTTTGTTTGTCTGCTTATCACAGCATAAAATAACCATCTCTCCATCTTGACTACTGAGATGTACAGGATATTAATGCCAGAATATGAAACATTTAAGTGTGGATGTTTATGAGGTGGAGTCAGGATTCCAGGGTCTGAAATGGTGAACGTGTGAGTGTGTGGCCCATTCACTTGTATAGGCTTTAGATGGTTTCTTATTCTGTTGAGTTATTTCTGGCACTGCACCCTACCTCACACCATCCTAGGGTTGGAAAGTAGTTCTGGATGATGATGATTGTGATGATGATGAGAATGATGATGATGATGGTGAAAACAGTGATGATGATGACAATGATTGTGGTGAAGATGATGACAGCAGTGATGGTGAAAGTGATGGTGGTGGTGATGATGAAAAAGATAATGATGATGACAGTGATTGTTGTGGAAATGATGATGACAACAGTGGTGGTGGTGGGGGTGATGGTGATGATGATTTCTTTTTTTCATTTTCAAGACCGTGTTCATTTGATTAAGGAAGGTGTATCAGCGATGATCTCTTTCCTGTCATCACTCACCCTGCCCAAGCAAGTACAGGTGACTGTGTGTGTCTTTCTGTACTAAAGAATCACAGAGAAGGAAGCATTATCATTTTTTTTTCTCGTCAATTGAGGAAGCTCCAAAATGCCTTTTCCTAAGCAACTTATTTAATAGACTGTACACTGAGTGATAAGCCAAATGGTTTCCTGTACACCAGGAAATAATTTGTTGCGCTAGGTGGTAACCATATAACCAAATTTTGGCGCCTGGTGGTTTAGTGGGTAATTACGTAACTCCAGTTGGATTGAGCCGGTGAAGGTTTATATCCAAGGGGTGGTTGGGGTTTATTGCTTACATAATGCCACTGAGGGATGAGTGAGGCTGGTCACTCTCATCATAAATGTCAGGACCAGTATGCCTAGCCCCAGGCTCCTATGTTTCTAATGGGGCAACGTAGGATTGGATGATGGATGGATGGATGGATGGAATTTTTTTATGCAGAAGATAAACAGAGGAAGGAAAAAAAAATCCATACACTAGATAACAAGCATCCTCCATTCATAAAAAATCTATAACACTTGGACTCCAACTACTGTAAGTTGAAGTTTTGGGGAAGTGAGTTCCAAAGAGAAGGAGTTTGGGGAATAAATGAAATCTGCTAGCCTGAAGTTGTTCAATATGGCAGTGTATTAGTATCAGACAATTAAAAAAAAGGAAAAAAAAAGATGAGGTCATAGAATGTGCCCTCAGGGATAAGGGACTAATAGAGAGGGTACTAGAGATTGAGCAGCATGGAGAGCAGTCTTCCGGTGCCCAAGCCCAACACATACAAGCTTGTAGGAGCCATTATAAATGATAGATGGACAGGTAAATAGACAGACAAATAGACAGACAGACACATAAATAGACAAACAGATAGCAAGATATATAATGCTTTGTTCTGATGTACAGTGAGTAGATTTAATTGATTTTCTTTTTTCTTTTTTTCTAGATCAAGTAAAGCACACAACATGGCCCTTAATGAACGCCATCAGTGCTGCCTTCAGTTGGCCTCTGACTGATAGCAGGGTAAGGCATGGGTTAGTGAAAGAAGTGGAATATAGTAGTGGTAGTAGTAAGGGTTGTAGTGTGAATAGTAGTTACAGTAGTAATAGTAGTTGTTGTTGTTGTTGTAGCAGTAGTAACAGCGATGGTTGTAGTTGTTGTAATAGTAGTAGCACAGTAGTAGTAATAGTAGTTGTGGTAGTAGTATTGTAATAGTAGTTGTAGTTGTGATGGTTGATGGTTGTAGTGGTAGTAATAGTTGTCGTAGTAGTTGAGATGGTTGTAGCAGTAATCAAACAGAGAGGCATTGATGTTTAATATTTATAGGCATGTTGGAGCATTTATAAATGATACAAACAAAGAGGTGTTGCTATTGTATGTTCGTATCATTTATAAAGGCTTCAACATGCCTTTATAAATGATACAAACAGAGAGGTATTGATATTGTATGTTCGTATTATTTATGAAGGCTTCAACATGCCTTTATAAACGATAGAAACAGAGAGGTGTTGATATCACATCCTCACACAAGTAGTGCAGATTTAAAGACAGTTTTACTGTAGCAAGAACAAATATTATGGAAACTGGCTGTCATCTTAAATGTCAGGACCATCTTGCCTAGCCCCGGGCTCCTACGCTCCTCTGTTGGGCAACATAGGATTGGATGATGGATGGAAATTGGCTGTTTGGATTTGGAAATTGCTGTTTGGATTTGGTAATGTGTACTGTATTGTAAGTGAATTCTTATTCCCTTAGAACAGTAATGAGAAGTTGCACAGTCTGTTGCATAACACAAGCATTGTGGCCGCCCTGGATGCTGGCACGTTCAGCTAGATGTAGGTCTTCCAGTCTGCCTGCACATTTTTCTTTAAAGAGAGAGAGAGAGAGAGAGAGAGTGTGTGTGTGTGTGTGTGTGTGTGTGTGTGGGTGTGGGTGTGTGTGTGTTTACCTAATTGTATCTTTACAGGAATGAGTCAAGCTCGTACTGTCCCGTGTATTAAACCATTTTTATCATACATATCCTTAATTTTGTGAATTGTTTTGGCACACACTATTTCATTCGGTAGTGCATTCCACTGATCTATTGCCCTATTTGGGAAACTGAATTTCCTTATGCCTTTATCATCTCTCTTTTTATGCAGTTTTTTGCAGTGTCCTCTTGCTGATGCTTCCCCATAGGTTATATATTCCTTAATGTCTATTTTCTCTTTCCCTGATATGCATTTATATAGCATAATCATGTCTCCTCTTTTCCTTCTCTCCTGTAGTGTTGGCAGATTCAGTTTTTCTAGTCTTTCTTCATAGCTTAGATCCCTTAAGCTTGGTACCCATCTTGTAGCTGCCCTTTGTGCTTTTTCAGTCTTACCTATGTGTTTTTTTGAGATGAGNTGTGTAACTCACCGGGTCGGTCAGGATCACTTGATGGTCGTGATCGTCAGCTTTTACCCTCCCGGAAGGGAGCTGAGAGCTCATATAGTCCGATCTATGGGCAAGACTGTGACCTTCACACACGCACACACCCATCCCCTTGCTCAAGGGGGACAGTAACCACCCACTTCGTCAGTGAAACTTTTCGCAACCTGAGCGAGGCGCGAACTCCCGTCTACCAGATGGCAAGCGAGAATGCTACCACTGCGCCAGCGAGCGGTGTGTGTGTGTGTGTGTGTGTGTGTGTGTGTGTGTGTGTGTGTGTGTGTTTACCTAATTGTATCTTTACAGGAATGAGTCAAGCTCGTACTGTCCCGTGTATTAAACCATTTTTATCATACATATCCTTAATTTTGTGAATTGTTTTGGCACACACTATTTCATTCGGTAGTGCATTCCACTGATCTATTGCCCTATTTGGGAAACTGAATTTCCTTATGCCTTTATCATCTCTCTTTTTATGCAGTTTTTTGCAGTGTCCTCTTGCTGATGCTTCCCCATAGGTTATATATTCCTTAATGTCTATTTTCTCTTTCCCTGATATGCATTTATATAGCATAATCATGTCTCCTCTTTTCCTTCTCTCCTGTAGTGTTGGCAGATTCAGTTTTTTAGTCTTTCTTCATAGCTTAGATCCCTTAAGCTTGGTACCCATCTTGTAGCTGCCCTTTGTGCTTTTTCAGTCTTACCTATGTGTTTTTTTGAGATGAGGATTCCAGACTACCAATGCATACTGCAGGGTTGGTCAGATGAATGATGTTATTATTTTTCTCAGCATGTCTTCATTTATATATGTGAATGCTATTCTCATATTAGCAAGCAGTGTATACATGTTATGTACTATCTCATTGATGTGGTCATCTGGAGATAGTCTGTTATTAATAATCACTCCTAGGTCCTTCTCCCTTTCTGATATGTATAGGGTTGATCTTCCTAACTTATAATGTAATCCCAATCTGGTTTTCTTCACTTTTACCAAACATAATTACATGACACTTGTCCACATTAAATTCCATTTGCCATTTATTGCCCCATTGTTTGTGTGTGGAGGGAGGTGGATGAAGCAACCAGAGGCCAATGACTATCCATGTTGTAGGAATAATCCTGTTCCATTGGCTGAAAACTATGTAGTATTAACTCGGACTTTTCCACCCACAGAAGTTCAGGCCCCTGGATCTGCGGCCCAAGAAGACCCGTGCCATCTGATGCAACATCATATCGGCAGATGAAGCGTCTCACACCTAAGATACCAAGAGGCAAATTTCCCACCTTGCAGGTATGCCGTCAAGGCATAAATAAACGTTGTGAATGTTTATTTTTTATCCCCCACTGAAATGTTTTTTATTTCCCCTGAAGAGTTAGATGGCTGCAACTGTGTATGTATATTAGATGACTGCAACTGTGTAAGAATGGTAGATGACAGTAATTGTGTAAGAATGGTAGATGACTGAGTAATTGTGTAAGAGTTTTAGATGACTGAGTAATTGTGTAAGAAAGATGTCTGGGGGATTGTGTATGAATATTAGAAGGTTGGCTAAGAATGTTAGGGAATGTGTAATGTTGTGTAAGAATGTTAGGGAATGTTTAATTATGCATGTCTCTTGTCATTTTTCATCCCACAGTGAATAATAAATTGCCTATCATGTGAAATATAAGTTTTAGTACCCAGGGTCACACCACAAGTGGCTTTTGCTGACTTGTTACATCCCTGTGATTCATTCTCATTTTATCTCAGTATTCTTTTGTATGTAACAATAATGCAGAAAATGATCCAGGGTAATACTGAGTTGCAAAAAGGAAGATAAATCACTAACAAAAAGGAGCTATAGTGCCTGGCATACAACTTATAATGTGGCCTCCTGTTGATTGGGCCTTCCACTTGTATGATAGTTTTCTTTGCTATTTGCATCTATTGCTCATAGATTAGTCACTTACTGGAGCAGCCTAGCATGGACTAACCTACTTTAAATTGTCCCCTCATATGCCCTTTATTTTTCCAGCTCATATGTTCTTTGTTTTGCTCTGCCAGCCTATTGCAGTTAAATTTGCATGTTTGTTGTTTTGCCAGCCTTTACATGCTTGTTCATAGTTACGTTCTTTCTTCTTCCAGGTTTTTGCAGCTACGCTTTCATGTTCCTTATGTGCTATGTTCTATCAGTGTTATATTTTGTGCCTATGTGCCTTTTTCTTTATGTGCTGTGTTCTGTCAGTGTTATATTCTGTGATTATACACTTTTTTCTGCCAGCCTTCTTCTGTTATGTACTGTATGTGGTTTGATCTGCCATGTTATGTGTTTTTGTCTGCCAGCCTTTGTCTTTTATGTTCCATATGTTCTTTTCTTGACTCAGTGCTTAACCAATTTTTAAAGTCATGGCCTGTATTCTTGTCAGTCCTAACACCTCTTCCCAAGCAATTTATTTTGCTTATTACCCCTTGCTGTCCTCTTCTATGTTGTTTAAATCATTCTGATATCACCATACTTTTCCTAAATAATGTACAAACTCCCTTTAACCATCTGTACAATATCCTGTCAACCAGCTGTACAAAATCTATCAACCAGCCGTGCAAAATCCCCTTAACCAGCTGTACACAAGAATAATAAGGATTAGGGAGCTTGCTTAGTAGATGAGAATACAAGCCATGTGTACAGTACCATGGCTGACAGTTTACGAATTCCCTCAGAGGAAGGATGGCAGCATTTGAACTGAGTTATTAAAACCTGCAGTCTGTAGCTTCATATATTGCTTTGACCTCATGCAGCGAGAGGTCATCCCAGGACACTTGTGGCCAGCATCCCCTGAAAGGAGGATGGTGAACTGCCACCCAGCATGTGTGTGTGATCTGCCACCTAGCATGTGCAACGGAGCTTAGCATGTGTGTGATCCGCCTAGCTTGTGCAGTGGTGACCTTCCGCCTAGCATGTGAGTGATCTGCCTCCTAGCATGTGCTGTACGCTTAATATGCTTCTGTGGACACGACTACTGGGAAGAGAAGCAGGTAAATGAGACAGCCTTCGTTAGTAGTGGGCAGTGGTGTGTAGCATAGGAGGCAGTCCAGCACCTGAGTCCTTGTGATGGGTTTTGCTGACATTACACAACTCTTTTCTTTCTTTTAGTGATGGTTGCAGTTTGTGATCATAAACAGGGCAACATTGATAAGTAATTGCAGAAATAAACTGGAGGAAAGGTGCTTGGGTGTCTCTCCAACCAGTGGCAATATGACTTATTCTTTGACCTAGCCACACTTGTGTAGGAGCTGCCTAGTGTGGGCCAACAGGTCTGTTGTATTATATTACTGGTGTTTCTTTGATGGCTGATAGAAGGTTGGAAATACTTTATCCATCATCCAATCCTACATTGCCCCATGAGGAAATACAAAATAATGATGGAACCAGCAAAGGACTGAGGTAAGTGAAAATGGAGATTGTGTAATTTGTACGAGATATATTGCCATAAGAATATAACAGAGAATTGCTCCTAACACTGATTCAAGAGTACATAGAGCAAAGAAATTGGGCATCTCACAAGTTTAGGAAGTTTCTCTCGCATCTTTCTCCTTGAATGACATCCAAACCCAAGAATGAATGAATTTAAAGGGCTTCATGTAAACATTGTAGTAAATTCATATAAAAATCTATGAATGAAAACAAACAAAAGGTTAGGAAACATGAAGTGACAACAGTCTTTATTTGTCGCCTAAATCACTTCAGACTCACATCTAACTCATGACAGAAGCGTTTATATATGTCTGACAGCATCATTGCACACTGTAGAAGCAATAACGTACAGTAATCAAGCGGAAATATGTCAAAATAATGAACTTCGAGGATGTGTGTTTGGAATGCACCCTCCATCAACTCGTATTGCCATATGGTCGTACTTACATGCCTTTTGATTCACGAAAAGCTAGTATATTCGAACTTTGGACAAAAAAAAGGCATACTAGTGTGATTTAGCATTATGGTATAGAAAAACTAGAATGATCTTCCCTCTCAGTACATTTGAATAGCACCGAAATCATTCCAAAATAATATTACTAGAAATGTCTGGGAACTTCTCGGGCTCGCTAACATCGATGGTTTAAGCAGAGTTGGGTTTTTTAGGCATTTTTGTTATATCTCTTATAAGAGATACATAACTGTCTTTCCTCGTTTAAGAAATTATAGAAATACTGAGCAACTCTCGGGTGTCACTATTGCAACTCTGCCAGAAAATGCCTTTATACTAATTAATCTTTAAAGCATTTTTTACGGCATAAAATCTCGGTACAGTGAGGACGGTGACTGGCTGTGGAATTTATTGGAAGATATGTGTGTGATGGAGCATTATGGTATAGAAAAACTAGAGTGAACTCCCCTCTCAGTACATTTGAAGAACACCGAAATCATTCCAAAATAATATTACTAGAAATGTCTGGGAACTTCTCGCGCTGGTTAACATCGGTGGTTGAAAGAGTTGATTTTTTTAAAGGCAATTTTCTTACATATAAATGTGTGATACTGCACAAAACCCTTGACCTATTGCGGACACTAATTGTTGGCTATATTATATATGTTATAAGAAGTACATAACTGCCTTTCTTGTTAAAAAAAAAAAAAATAGAAATACTGTAGAACTCTTGTATGTTAGTGGTGCAGCTCTACCACAAAATGCCTTTAGACTAATTAATCTTTAAAGCATTTTTTACATATATATGTAGGACTGATAATGCAGAAAATTTTAGTACAGTGAGGACGGGGACTGGCTGTAGAATGTATATTAGGATGTTTGTGTGTGTGCTGTGTTACTGTAGAAACAATTGGCCCGATGTGGGATGCCATTGAGCCAGGGAATACAACTACTAGCCTTCTGTTAAGCAGTATAGGCTTTGCAATACCTGTTCCTTAACAATTTAGCCTCTGCATTAACGCCGAATCTTGTATATTACTGATCCAGACAAGCTATAGGCCTCAAACTCTTGTATTTTTTATTGTGTGTCTGTCTGCTCCTGCCCTCTCGCGGCGACGACAGACACTCGCGGCGATGACAGACACTGGGTCGCCTCTGTACCGCGGGAGAGGATTTGTCAGTGAAGATCAAATAAGTAAAAGGGTACTTGAGAGAAATGGAAATGGGGGGAAAGTCAGGACCAATGATAGAGAAAAGAGGGGGGAGGGAAATCGATTTTTTTTTTTATTTTCTTGTTAGGAATTACGCCTTAAAACATGATCAACCGTATTTCGCCACACTGTATCTAAGCTGTGGAATGGAATGGTCCACACACACACACACACACACACACACACACATTCCTTCATAGTACTACGAGATGAGCACCATGTTTAGTAAAGTAAATATGGAAGGAGTTAAGAAAAGGGACAAAGGTAGAAAGCAGGATGATTTCTACCCAGAACTGGTGGAAATGTAGACATATGGGTGATTAGAGAGGGCATTTCAGAATGAAATAGATGAAATCATAAAGCAGTTGGACATAAAGAAGGAGGAAAATGAAAAATTAGTAATGGAAGCCAGCAGGAAAGATACAACAATAGATGAGCTTTTAGCAGAGATTGGTACACTCAGAAGGAAGACTGGTGAAATGGCAAGCACAGTTGTCAACCATGAGAGTATTATGGAAGTGTTCAGAAATGATAGAGACAATTAGACAGGCTAGGACTCTGATAGATCATAGCGGTGATACTGAGAAGATAACCCAGTTGAATGAAGCAATGCAAAGCTGCATAAATGATGTGTAAACCGCATATGCTGAAATGGTGAAAGTAAAGAGACTTAGAAACAAGAGCTGGAGAAAAGAGCATTAAAAAGGAAGTAAAATAATCCAAAACAATTCAAAGAGTCAGCAGACATCAACAAATCTATAGTAATCACTGGTATACAGGAGGATGAAATAAAAACAAGAAGTATCAGAGGAAGTCTGTAGGAAAGACATAGAGGAACACAAAAGACTAGGGAAATACGAGAGAAATAAATCGAGTAAACACTGTGGAAGAAATACTGAAAAATGCAAACAAACTTATGGAAAAAGGATTTCAAAAATATATGGATAAAGGAATGCCTAACACAAGAGGAACTGGGTTTGCTAAACGAGAAGAGGGAGGAGGCAAGAACAAAGAATGAGGAAAGATCAGAGGAAGAGAAGAACACATTTGTTTTTACAAATAGGATTGCTGGTTCGTTGAAAGCAGTGATGAGAAACAGGGAGGTGAGCATGGAAGTGAAAAAGTTGTTACATGACAGTATTGTGATACCAACTCTGACATATGGAAGTGAAGCTTGGACCCTGTTGGAAGGACAGAAGTCAAGAGTGAGAGCAGTGGAAATGAGTTATTTGAGAGGAGCATGTGGAGTCACATGGAGAGACAGACTAACAAATGAGGAAGTGAAGGAGCGTTGTGGTGTGGTTGAGGACGTGATAGGAAGCGTTAGGAGAAACACGTTAAGGTGGTTTGGGTATGTGGAGAGGATGGAGAGTGAGACTGACGAGGAGAGTGTGAGTGAGGTGGAGGGGGCGAGAGGGAGGGGGAGGCCGAGGATGAGATGGAGGGATGGAGTGGAGAGGTATATGAGAGGGGGGTGTGAGTTGGGAGCGTGGTAGTGAAATGGCAGGGGACAGAGTGACATGGAGGCGATTTGTTTGTGGCCACCCCGTTCGGGATCAAGGCGTCTGGCAATAGATAGATAGATAGAGTGCAGGAACGAAAGTGGTACATAAACAGAAGGGAACAAAAAGGAGGAAGGTAGTAGACCCAAGGCATGACCAGTATGTTAACAAGACGATTAGTTTGTACTCAGATGTAGATGGAATGGTATCTAAATTACTAGAGATGAATGATTATATTAAAGGAACCACATATTGTTTGCCTAACTGAAACAAAATTACCATCCAGGATATCAAATGACATCCTAAACCCAGAGGAATACAATATATGGAGAAAAGATATGAGCTTAAAAAGAGGAGGAGGAATTATAATAAAGAAAAATCTGCAAGTCCAAGAAATAGAATTAGATATACCTTCACCTAATCCCGTAAAGGGTCACTCTGTCACCCACCATTTGCCTACCCTCCCCCCAGCTCACTTCCCCCTTCCTCATACACCTCTCAACTCCATCCCTCCACCTCATTCTCGACCTTCTCCCTCTCCCTCCCTCCACCCCACCTGCATACACCCTCTAAGTCAGTCTTTCATTCTCCATTCTCTCCACATGTCCAAACCACCTCAGTGTATTTCTCCTAAGCTCAACCACATCCACATCCACCCCACAATGTTCCTTCACTTCTTCATTCGTCAAGCTGTCCCTCCATGTCACTCCACATGCTCCTCTCAAGTAACTCATTTCCACTGTTCTCACTCTTGACTTGTTACCCTATTGCAAGGTCCATGCCTTGCTTCCATACGTCAGGGTAGGGATCACGATACTATCATGCAGTGACTTCTTGACTTCCATACTCACCTCCCTATTTCTCAGCACCGCTTTCAGTGAACCAACAACCTTCCTTCCCTGCTGTACCCTTTCAAGTATTTCATCCCCCAAACTTCCATCCTTGCTCATCACACTACCCTTGGTCCACGGCGCCTTGCAGTCTACTTACAAGTCGGTATTTTCCCCGTTCCCCCCGCCCGCATCCCTTCAGTTGCCTCATGATAGTAGAGGGGTGTGGGAACGTGCCCCCTTAGCTCACGGCGCCTTGCGGTCTACCAACAACACAGTATTTTCCCCGTCCCCCCCTTCTGCGTCTGGAGCGCTCTTGTCAGTGCTGCCCTCGCGCGGGGATCACGAGCGACACTGGCCTGACAATCCACTATACTGTTTTTACGCTAACTTGGCCCAGATTTTCGTGCTTTTGCTGTTCATTTCACGCAGCTCAGTGGCAGAATGAGACAATGCTGTGGCTCAACATCCTTCCCATAGCACTTCTTCATGACTAGCACCATATTCAAGTGTTAATCTATTGCTACAGTTCAGATTTAAGGATGGAAAGATGGTATTTAGGCCAAGTTAGCGTAAAAGCAGTATAGCCCCGCTTCTAATGACTGCCACTTCTACAGATTTTGTGGGCAATATCAGGTTGTCACACACACACACACACACACACACACACCTCAAAACATCCCGTATGTGTATTGCGTCATGGATTAGCAGCAAAACTCAGCTTTCAAAACAACAAACCGATATACTGATACCAGCTTTTGAGAAACTGACACCGAATTTACAATTATTTAGCCGTATAGGACTTGCCCCTCGCTGGAATAAAGGCAGGAACACACACCCCTATAGTGTATGCAGATAGAGTGAGAAAGAGGTAGATAGATTGATTGGGGTAGGTAAACAGGTAGACTGAATGATTGATAGGTTGAGAAAACTTTCGCCAAACATTCCCCTCGTTATAATTTATGTGTATATTTTATTATTTATTAATTAACTAATTTATTTATTTGAAGAGAGAGAGAGAGAGAGTGGAGCCTCTTCTGTCAATCACCTTTGCGTGATGACAGGCTGGAGTTGTAGGTGCTGCCCACACGCGGCGGTGGCGATCCACGATGGCCTTTACGGCTGGATGTTTTTTTTTTTACGTGTCCGACTCTGGGCAAAGGCTTCAGGGGCCCAGTAGTCCTCCTACATCTCCACATGTCACCACTTTGGCGCTAACACCCACCATGCATACTAAATCCATGCTAGGGCTGCCTCATACAGGACTGGTGTACTGGTATTAGCGGGGGTACTTTTGTGACATGTCGGCGGGTCATCTGGTAGATCAGAAAAGTCTGCTTTTTTTTTTTTTTAAGACATTCAAATCGTCAAACTGTTCCCTGCGTGATAATGGAAGACGGTAAATAAACGCTCACTTGTAGACGAAGAATATATTTACTAGTTTCGGTGGACACTGCCACCATCTTCAGTGGTCAAGACAGAGGGAATGACATTAACAATACACGGGGACTTATGCCTTTGGTTGTGTGTGGCAGGGAAGGGTACAGGTGAGGTGGAGTGGGGTGGACTGTAAGTGGGGATTTCCCCAAGGGTGTAAGGGAGGTACACCACCAGACAGGTCAGGTGTAATTCCTGTCTGACCTCACCTGTGTCGGTGCGGGAAGGGACATTTCCACCAGGGACCTCATCATAGGATCCAGCTTGTACACTCGCGCTTACTAATTTCTCCCCCCCCCCCCCCCCCCCCCCCCCCCCCCCCCCCCCCC
>JAGKTI010014763.1:0-21287 GCA_018397915.1 Birgus latro | reverse complement strand
CCACCACCACCACCACCACTGCCCTTACCACCACCACTGCCCTTACCACCAACACCATCACTGCCCTTACCACCACCACCACCACTGCCCTTACCACCAACACCAATTCTACTCTCAACACGTCTACCACCATTACCTTCTCTCCCATCACCAGTACCCTAATCTCCACCACCCTCGCGCCCATCAGCATCACTACCCTCAGCACCAGCACCACTACCATCATTATCCTTACCACCATTACCCTCACCACCAACACTTCCATCACCATCACCATTACTCTCACTACCACCTTCACCACCCTATCCACGGCCATCACCAGTACCCACACCACCGCCACCACTACCAACCTCGCTATAATCCTCATCCCCACCTCCACTACCACTGTTACCAACACCACCACGCTGTGTACTGTATACATGCCGTCGCACTGTGTGTTATATTCACACTGGATTATACTATCTCTTTAAGCGAGCAGTCCCTTGCTGTTCTTCCCAGAGATATTCCGCATACCTTAATTCCCTCATATTAAACACATTCCTTAATTTACATTATACCCATGAACTGCGGTGATCTTAACTCTTGTTTTAATATTTATAACCAGGCCAGTCTTAAAATACATCTATAATCTAGTATAAGGGAGTGAACATGGGCAATTGCTGGTAAGGACATCTTGAAGTATATCCCCTGTTGCTGGCGGAAGAGACACCCTTTCACGCAGTAATATCGCTTAAAGGACTAGACATCAAGCATATTGTATTCGTGATCATTGCTAAACCTCACCTTTTAAAACTGAAACCATCTGCCCTTACCACACTTCTCAACTGCCAAGGAGAACGATGTAATTAGCACAATTCAAAATCCTTCACTCTCACCATCTGCATTATTCATTTAGTCACTTTAGCAGATTTCATAATCCTTTCGAGTCAAGGATTTATTTTACTCTGACTTGTAATCCCAGTTATAAAAACCTCTAGGTAAGCATAAAACAGTTTCGGTTAGCTGTGGTCTATCTATTACTTTTTTCAGAATCTTTACAGAAACTATGATATTTCAACTGCTTTGCGAGTCCTGAGGGACTATCATGATTTTTCCATATACAGTATACTGTTACGTAAGGGCTAATTCTGGTCGTCTCATCGTCTTTCGATGAAGCTGAAGCAAAAGGGTATTTTCCCTAATATGAATATCTTTTGTTGGTATTCAAATCTCGTTACACAATTTCAGAATTTATTAAACGCAATCTTACTTTCAGCATCGCAGTCAGTAACAGATTACAAGGAGGCATCAATCTTGCTTTTCATCCTGAAGTTTAAATTGTTTTGTTCTGACGTCACATGCTCTCCACTTTCAGTCAGTTTCCTGAGGCAGATGGACATGTAATTCTCTTTTTAAGGGTTTAGGGGTATTTTTACCATTACTTCAATGATTTATTGCCGCATGTTTAAGATATGATCAAGGTAATGTACTATTTTGAACACAATGGTAAATTCAACACATTTAAAGTCAACAACCAGCACTAACTTTTGCCAGCTGCAGTTATTGAACTATTGCTAAATAAATATATATATATTTTTTTAATCAAAACTAGTTATGGTCACAGTTATAGCTTGGCGACTCAGTATCTTCTTCATCAGGTGGGCATGAATTAGCACAAAATTGGCCAATACACAAGGAACACATAGGTGTACAGACCTGCTTTCCGACATTTGCATCTCATGCCACACATTTGTTTACACCCACATGACACAATGAGAAGAACATGCTCTGTTGCTACTGGTCTGTCAGTCAAGATGGGATTGGGCATTCCACCTCGAAGCTCCCAACCCCAGTCAGTAGGATTTAGATCCTCAACATTGCCCAACCACTCTTGAACTGCGACGTAGGGTCGATAACAGTGGTACTTTGCAGGTGAGGATGTAGGAGGTAGGCTCTGAAGTTGGAAGCTACTGGATGCTTTGCTCATCCTCTGCATGAACTGCACAAATCTCAGCTTATGAAGTGTTGCACATGTCGGATTGGCATTATATAACTTCAGTAAGAATATTTCCCCCTCTCTGGCTACTTCTTCATGGCTGGCATCGCTCTTCTTAAACACATTCGACTTCTTCCAATCCTCGCTCTCCATCCCTGCTGAGGGGGGTCACCTTGACATGGCAGCTGGGTTTGAAGCATGACTGGCAGTGCCACCTACTAGGGAGGCATGCCCACCTTTGTAGGGTTAGGTATTTGTCAGCCTCGTGGACCAAGCACCCCCTTCATCACTGGTGGAGGAGGCCTGCTGGTGATGTTAGTCCCTGCCCATTTCACATCTAGGGCGGGACTGTTGCCTCCCCACGTGTTTGTCGTGCATGGCGTCCCGTAATGCTGGGAGACCGGAGTCCTGGGGGCTGAGTGATGCTGCACGATGCACCCTGTAGCTAGTAATACACCTCTTTGGTTCTTTATTCTACCTAGACAGGCGGCCTGGTTGGGCCCGACCAGGTCAATCGGCTGGTCATGCGTTGGCTAGGGTCAAGTGGGCACTGGGGGGCCTGGTGGCTCCTACTGTCCTGAAGTCACCATCTATCAGGTTTCCCGGTGGTTACCCGTGTATACTCTCCCGCTACCTCTGGGGTCGCCAGGGGTGTCATCCCTGGCATAAGTCCTTCCCTTGCTGGGCTCCATGGGGGATGGAGGGGTGGGGGATAGAGGTTTATGTACTATATTAATGGCTTCATTACATAAAAATACTGTTGACTCTGCCACATCTTTCCACGGCAATTCTTTAGAGTCTTCCTCCCTCAATGCCAACCTGGAGCCTTTCCAGGCCCCTTTTGACTATCCTCCTCTGACTCAAAGTTCAACTGGGATTGGGAGAAGGTCACGTTGGGTTGGTTTGGCTCCGGGGTTCAGCCCAGAAGATATAGTGTAGGAGACCTTTGCTAAGTATCTAGTGCTGAAACCCTCTGCTGGTGGCTCAGTGCTGGATGTAGACATTTTTCAAATTGCACCGCACCATTGTTTCTACCTGTGGGCGTGAACCGGTGATCTCGACCCAGGGGGATGGTAGCCTACTTACTAAGGTGTCCTCCCCAGCACTGAGCTCCCGTCTCCAGACTCTGACCTCCATATCTGGTGACAGTATGTCTTGTGTGCCTCATACCACCTTTAACCAGTGTAAGGGGGTCATTTATTCCCGGGACCTCCTCCTATACCCAGAGGCCCTGTTATTGGAGGAACTTCGCTCTTCTGGTGTTTTAAGTGTTGACTGGGTACAGAAGAAAATCAATGGTGGTCTGACCCCTATTCCGACGCTATTCCAGACCTTTGACAGATTAACGTTGCCTGCTTCTATGAAGCTTGCTTGGCTCTCTCTTCCTGTGAGGTCCTATGTTCCGAACCTGAAGAGATGTTTCCACTGTCAGGGGTATGGGCATGTTAGCCACTCTTGTTGCCAGGCACAGGCAGGTTTTCCTTGTATCTGTGTTTCTTGTGGTAGTTCCTCCCATGATGGTGTCTGTTAGGGGCCTGCTAAATGCTACCATTGTGGGGGTTCCCATGCTGTGTCTTCTCGACAATGCCCTCGCTATAGCTTTGAAAGGGAAATCTTATCTATTCGCACCCATGAGAAGATTTCTTTTCCTGAAACGAGGAAAAGAGCCCACAGTCGTTTTTTCCAACCAGGAGCTACTTATGCTCTTGTCCTTTCTACAGCACCTGTGTATTGTTCTATGTTCCAAAAGTTGCCTCGACTCATTAAAGTGCCCATATCCACATCTGGTAATTTATTGGGTGCTGTCCCCAGAGCTAGAAATACTCATGAAAATGGTGCTCGTCCACCCACTACGACTGTTTCTGCTCTCACTGCGGAGGCTGACGGTTTGCGCACTTCCGTGGTGGTGGCAGATGTACACGTTGACATGACTCCTCCCACAATGTCCAGTGTGCCAGAGGCTCCATCTGTATCTGGGAAACATCACCGTGGTTCTTCAGAGTCCTCTGAGCCTGAAGATCGGCCACCTAAGGTCTCTGTTGTCGAACCTTGAGTCGACCTCTCTGCTGTTCCCCCTGCTCCATAAGCCAAGGGGTCTAGCCAGGTGGATGCTGCACCTGATGAATCAGTCTCCTTTGTCGAACCTTGTGTCGACCTCTCTCCTGTTCCCTCTGCCACGGAGGCTGAGGGTCTAGCCAGGTGGAAGCTGCAGCTGATGGTTTGCCTGAGGTCAGGTCCCCACCCGGGGATAGTGTTGGACAGACTGCTGGTGCTTCAGTTCTGAAACATACAATGTCATCCTCACAGGGCTGTAATCCTGTAGACACTCTTTCCACGTCTAGGGCTTCTGATGGTGGCACTGGCTGTCCTACACCACCCAGGGCGGCCTCCAAGACATTTTCCAAGCCACTTGCCAAGCCAAATGTTATTCCACCTCAGAGGAAGAGTGTTGTAAAACTTTCCTATTCTTTGTCCTCACGTTTGGCCACGGATGTTCCAGTGTGCGGATTCATTGTGCGGTACAGTCTCATCCCAAGGGCCTTCCAAAGCATCAATCCAAACCCCTTGCTTTTCAGGTGGTGTACAGTCCCGTACTTAATCATCATCCCTCCACTATGGGTTCTGTCATCCAGTGGAATTGTCAGGGTTTACGTGCTAGCTATGAGGAACTGTGTCATCTTGTTTCTCAGTTTACTCCTCTATGCATGTGCATCCAGGGAACCATGGTAGGTGAAGCCGTTCCTTCCGGTCCTTCTGGCTACCATGCCTTTTATTCTGATCCTGTGCCAGGCTAAGGTCGTCATGGAGGTGCTGTTACATTCCTTCACCAGGATATCCCATGCAGTCATCTGGACATCTCCACTCCCCTGCAGTCTGTTGCTGTCTGGATGTTTTTACATCGGCAGTATACAGTTTGCAGGCTTTATCTTCCTCCTAGTGCTACTGTTGAAAGGGCGAATCTGGACCGTATTCATGGCCTTCCTTCTCCCTTTCTGTTCCTAGGAGATATGAATGATCACCATCCACTATGGGGTAACAGTGAAGCCAAGCCCTGGGGTGTTATGCTGGCCTCTTTAGTGGAAGATGAGGAGTTGGACATTTTAAACTCCGAAATGATGATTTATTTCCAAAGGCAGACTGGAACTTTTACTGAATCTGATTTGTCTGTATGTTCAGCTGATGCTGTTTTAGATTTTACCTGGGATGTGTTACCAGACCTGTGTGGCAGTGACCATTTTCCGTTACTCTGAACTGCTAGTGCAGGTGGACCTCAGCCTCGATCTCCTTGCTGGCTTCTGGATAAGGCTGACTGGTCACTTTTCAGGGAATTAAGTTCCACTGCCCTTTCTGTCAGTGAGTCTGGTTGTCATACTGACGTGGTCATATTTCACTGACGTATTGCACTTTGCAGTCCTATTACTGTATCTATTCCAAGAACGAGGGGTCAATTCCCTAAACGTCCGGTTCCGTGGTGCAGTTCTGCAGTGAGAACCAAACAAATCGCCTTCTCTCGACTTTGTCGTCACCGTGGGGACCCTCAGTATTTGATGGCGTACCGGAGGGCACGAGCTCACATTAGGCAGGTTTTAAAGGCCAGGCGTTCATCCTGGAAGGGTTATGTTTCCTCCATCAGTTCGAGGACTTCCCTCACTCAAGTGTGAAACTGTGGAAGGAAAATTTCAGCAAAATTTACTATTCCTTCCCCTCCTGTTTTATCTGCAGCAGGTGGAACTGCGCCTGATCCTTTCTCTGTTGCAGAGTTGCTTGTCGATGATTTTGCCAGGGTGTTACAGAAGGATACAGATTTGCCTTTGGCTTGTCAACGTCGGCGCCTAGAGTCTCGTGGTATCAGTTTTGTCTCTTCTAGAGAAGAACCTTCTCATGTACCCTTCTCCATTTCTGAAATCCAGGCAGCTCCGTTGCAGTGCCATGATTCTTCTGGATGTGATGATATTCATTATGCCTTTCTACGTCACCTTTCTGATGAGTCCCTTTCGTTTTTGCTATCATTATTTAATAGGATCTGGTCTTCTGGTGAGTTTCCAGCTTATTGGGGGTGTTGCTGTAGTAAACCCCATCACCAAACCAAGTAAGGACCACCTACAGGCGACGAATTATCGGTCTATTTCTCTGACGCCTTGTATATGTAAAGTTCTGGAAAAGATGGCCAGTGTTAGGCTTGTGTGGATTTTGGAGAGAGGTGACTTCTTATCCCCTGCCCAGTATGTTTTTCGAAAATGAGATCTACATCTGATGCACTAGTGTCCTTGGAATCTTTTGTCTGTGAGGCATTCTCCACTAACCGACACCAAGTCACCGTCGTCTTCGATCTGGAGAAGGCATATGACACTGCCTGGCATCATGGCATTTTACTTTCTCTTCATAAGTTTGGTCTTCGTGGGCACTTGCCTACTGTTATTCAGCAGATTTTATCTAACCATTTTTTAAGGGTCCGAGTGCGAGGAGTGCTTTCTAATGCCCGTGCTCTAGAAAATGGAGTACCACAGGGGAGTATCCTTAGTGTAAGTCTCTTTGCTGTGGCCATCAACAGCGTAATTAGTTTACTTCCTGATGGTGAACGAGGCTCACTATCGATGACCCCTCGATTTCCTTCACTGCATCTAGAATGTCTCTGATAGAGAGAAAGTTGCAGCTGGCTCTTAACAGAATTTCTGACTGGGCAGAATCTCGCAGCTTCTGGTTTTCTTTACCAAAGACAATGGCTATGTATATTTGTTGTCTTCGGGGGGTTCACCCAGACCCTGGCTTGTACCTTTATGGTCGGAGAATATCCTGTGTGGAAGAGATGCGGTTCTGGGGTCTTCTGTTTGATAGATGACAAACCTGGGTTCCTCATATTCATTCTGATAAGGTGGTTTGTCTTAAAGCTTTCAGTCTTATGCGGGTTTTGGCTCATTCCTCTTGGGGTGCTGACCGTCAGACCCTCCTCCTCTTGCATAGGTCTCTTATTCTTTCTAAACTTGAATGTGAGTGTGAGGTCTACTCCTCTGTGACAGATGCCCATCTCTGGTTGTTAAATTCTGGCATCATGCTGGTGTACGTCTGGCAACCGGGGCATTCAGGTCATCCCCGATTTCAAGTTTGTTGGTGGATGCTGGTGTACTCCCCTTGGATTTGCAATGCCAGTTGTTGATGATGTGTTGGTATCATCATCACATTCCGGATTCAATTTCTTGTGCCATCATCTCTCAGGATTCCCGATCTTCTGTTTATGACACCCTCTCCTAGTTTCCCGAAGCCCTTTGATCCGGTCTGTTATGTTAGCCCTCTCTATTCTGAGACTGGGAGTATGTCCACATCGGATCCCAAGGGTGGGTTTTGGGCTACTCCTTTCTGTGACATTTTGTAGGTCCGTTGTTGGTAAAAAGGGCTAATTTCCCTCTCGGGTGTCCCTCTCTCTCTTTTTAGAACATACCTCCACTCATGAGGGTTCTGTCCCTGTCTATACTGACGGGTCTAAGACCGATACTGGAGTAGGCTTTGGTGTTGTCTTCCCTTCCTTTAGTAGGGGCGGTAGCCTTTCTGGCATTACTTCAACGTATACAGCAGAACTAACTGCGATTTTATATGCTCTCAAAATAGTTTTTCCTCTTCCCCAATCTGTTTTTGTGATTTTTAGTGACTCCTGTAGTGATCTCTCTGCACTGGAGTCTTATAATGCATCCCATTCACTGATTTTATCAATTTTCGAGTGTTTTTTTTCTTGGCCGTCGTGGTCATCATGTGGACTTCTTTTGGGTTCCCACACATGTTGATGTGGTAGCCAATGAGAGGGCAGATACATTAGCTAAAGCTGCGACTTCTCAACAGCCCCCAACCGACTACCTACTTCCTGCTTCTGATGTAACATCTTACTTGCAGTACGTGATTCGTACATGTTGGCAGAGACGCTGGGATGGTGTTGCTCATAATAAGCTAAACGAAATCTTTCAGAGAGTGGTTGTGCTAAGGGTTCTCCCCTCCATGCCTCGGCAATTGGAGGTGACTCTTGCCAGGCTTCGCACTGGGCACTCTCGGCGTACACATGGGATCCTGATGAGTGGTGGGACTCACCGTACTGTGATGATTGCCTTGTTCCCCGTACTGTCCATCACTTGCTGGTCGAGTGTCCAAGTCTGGGGAACCTACGTCAGAGACTCCTACATAAGCATAAGGGGGCAGATGGTTCCTACTGTCTGTCCTCGATGCTTGGTGGAGCCTCCGGCAATTTTACTGATGTTTTTAGCTTTCTTCAGGAGGCGGGCCTCCTTCCGCTTTTGTAAGAAATTGATATTTTATAAATTATTCTTTTGTTAATTTCAGTGTTTTATTTCTACTAGCGCGTATTAACTTTATTTTGAATATGCACTTTTTATTTGTGGCATCTTTTATCTTGTCTGGCGGCATATGACCCTGCAGTTACCCCACCAGATTTTAATTATATTCAGTCAATCAGTCAAACAACCTCGCTCTCCAGAATGGCCTTTTTGCCAGTGCCATATAAGGCAGAGACTGTGTCACATCCGTTGATGGCATGTGCTATCAACATATGTTGCTGGGTGTGTGGTTGCATTGCCCGCTGGATGCTGTGTATGCTATAAACAGTCTCTTACATACTGCATGTACATACAGTATTGTCTGTTGTGGCCCTGTCAACCAACATGACAAGCAGATATTCATCCTTTGCGACAAGTACAATAGATTGTATGATATTCCCAGCAAATGCCGTCGACGACAACAACGATGGAGAAGACGACGATGATGATGATGATGACGACGATGATCAAGTAGTCAGCATCAGCCTGACTTTGACAACAAGCAAAGCCTTCAGATGTAAGCCGGTCCCTCGGCTGATTAACCGTGACTTGCTACGAGTTGCTTAAATGAAGCATTGATTGCCCGTGACTGATGTATTGAAATCAAACACTAAATCTACAGAGGAATATGGATCAATGCAGCAGTTCTGTTCAACTGCCTTGGTTGACAGTGTAAGGCCTGTGTCCCATATTGAAGTTCATATTCAAGAACGGCCCCGATCACCATGATCTTACCCTCGAGGTATGATTTGGTGAAATGCCACAATCCCACGACACCCTACGGAAGCGTCACGTTATCCTGACAACACACTACGATCATCCCTCACTTATAAAATAACGGTCACTTTGACTGCACGTCATGCCAAAAGATTGCCATGTAGCATGTCGTAAGATGTCGTAGTGTGTCTTAGGTATAACTTTGCCTGTCGTAGGTATAACTTCGTGTGTCTTGGAGGGTCTTCAAGATCTAATCTCCATGTTATTGCTGCAACACGTCAAGTCAAATCTAACGACAAGCTACGACAACCTACGACAAGCTAAGACACGCTAAGACATGTTAAGTCACAGCTAAGACAAATGGTGTACTGTCACGGCATGTCACGTTCTCCATCTTGTCGGTGCCCATGCCGACAATTCTTGAATATTCCAAAAATTGTCATAGCGCACCAAGAACCGCCAATAATGACCAAGTTCTCTACGTCAGCACTACGTCATCGCTAAGTCACGCCACGTTACTCATGACGATATGCGGCGACACACGAAGACATGAAGATCGTGGCGTGTTGTGGGAAAATTCCTGACAGTGGGACATAGGCTTAAGATTTGTGTAGCCACCAAAGCAGACAGTGCATTCTTTGCCATAGTTATTGATAACGTGATTCACATGCTGTCACACACATCACCTTACATGCAGTCCACAGGTCATGTCACGTTTTGCAGCAATTGTCCTCCATCCATAGTATGGGTTCGTAAGAGCTTCGGTGGATATTGGGACTACTGGAACTTTCAGCACCTTGGCAAGACCACTTTTGTTGTTTTTGCACCCTGTACCCATGTCAAATAATGCCGGTGGCCGTTTGCTAAACTCATGTTTAAGGTGATTCTCCATATCTGATCAGGTCTATATCACAGACGTGACCCGCATGAAGCGTGGTGTGGGGTCGACCTCAACGTCTTTGCCACGAATCGTGCCAGTATAGGCAGCAGCACCAGTAGATATAACCTTGTCACTTCTTTTGAGCCAAACATCTGCGTAATTCAGGCCAGTGATACGTGCAGCTGCCTGCTCACCTGATTTGACTGCACATCTACATAAGCACAAATAGATGCCACGACTCCAGTGTCAATGCAGACCAGTCTCTTGCGGTATTCACCTGTATAGGCATATAGTGAATGGTGTGATAGGTAATTCCGAAAGGTAAGAAAGTGCCTGCTATCACATGCAAATGTGGTTTCCTGAGGGTCTGTGTGTTTTCTCGTGTCAGCTGATTCTGAAGGCCTCCTCCTTGGTTTCCTCTGAAGCCCTTGCCCATCATGAACACGCATTTGACAATCATGGTGGTACTTGATCTCAGCTGCCACTTGATCACCAACATTTTGAATGCGTGTATATACAGACTCTCCGCAACTGTCAGCTGGCTCTATCGCCTTGGCTGCAATAGACGATAATAATTCAGTTGTTGCTGCTTCATAAGTCACCTCACGTTGTCCTTTGGTTGTTTGGCGATCTTACTATAGTCCACATATTTCCCACAGTACAGACAGTCTTGTTTTATATATAAGACAGTGGCCTGTGAACGGCAGGTGATTTTCTTATGCACTTGCCTCTCCGATTCTTCTGACTCCCTTTTTCGCTTTTCTATGTAGGATGGCATGATGTAATGTTCTTTGCACCATTTATGAGCCGGAATTGGCAACACTTTAGATAATAGCTTTTCATCAATCCATCCCTCAGATCAGCACTAATGTTCAATATGCTGGGTAGGCCTCTTTCTGTGACAGTACTTCGGTCAGAGATGATTGGCTTACCACAAAAATCAGAAATATCACACTGTTCTTGTACTGCCATCTGGTTCCATTCACACTATCTTCTCTCCATCCATGTACTTCTGCCTCTACACTTCAATCTGTATCCAACCTGAGAAATAAAAATATCTGATGAAGTATACTCTGGTTTATAAATTCATAGCAAAATTATCAACACAGATTTCAGATTTTTTGCGTTTGGCTCACGTTCTTTGTGTGTATCAGTGACATACACTTCTTAGAATAATGGCGGAAATGGGTTAATTACTCCTTAAAACTCCTTGCATCCCTCCACCTCTACGGTGGGCGTGTAGCACCCGTCTAGCAACAAACTCTCATCCCTTTTCTGTCCAGCTCTCTAATGCAAGGGTTAACCGTTGCTCCCAGTCCTTCATTTATGGAACTGATCAACTCTGGAACTGTCTTCCTCTGTCTGTATTTCCTACTTCCTATGAGCTCCAGTCTTTCAAACTCAGTGTGTTCAGGCATCTTGAAATGAACGGATCTTGAATTTGGCTCTCTTTTGTATTGTTTTTGCTTTTTCTTGGAAGGAACAGTTTGTGGGCCCATGGCCTTTGGTTCCTTCTTCCTTGCATAAAAAATAAAATAAAATAAAAGTTGGTATTACATAACCAAGTGTGAATTTTAGTCACTAAGCTATAAATTATACACATTCCGATGTGGATGACACAAAGTGCAGAGCAGAGCTGGGCACTTCCACAATCACTTCCGCAGACCCCAAATTCCGCAATTGCAGAACTGTGATTTCGTTTGCGGATTTGCGTTTGAGACAAATTCTACGCCAATTCGTGGTTTTGTGCATGCGGAAGTACTTCCGCATGCACAAATCTGCCCGCGAACATCTACGTGGCCTATCCCAGCAGAGGGCGTCTGGGCGAGTCTCCGGCTAGCCAATAAATTCACCTTGGTACGATGTACAATAGAATTTTTCATTATCGTACATTTTTTACGATAATTTTACGATTCCTTCAAAAAAGAAATAGAGAGATAGAGAGATAGAGAGAGAGAGAGTGAGAGGCTGAAGAGCAGATTCATCTCTTTTTTCATATGCACTGGCTTCATAACAAGCTCTCAGGGAAAAAAAATGAAAAAGAGTATAAGGCGAGAGGGGGCAACGTTCTTACTCGTGATTAAGTAATAAAGCATAACATCGTCATAGCAAGTCGTATTCTACTTTACATTGGAGGGTTCCTCACTACATTATCTTGATGCTATACTGTATGTGCTTTCTGGGGGAGGAGGGTAAGAAATAAGAAACTAAGGATAAAAGCCAGCAAATATGTTGCTTTCCCCAATAAATAAAGAAAAATATAAAGCTTAATTCAAGATCATTTTAATTTTCCTGATTCTTAGACGTTATAATGTATGCTACTGATGTGAACTACATCGATCCTAGAAAGACTTGTTCAGCATACAAGCCAATAACAAGATGGAAAGTGCAAGAATGTGCTACGAAGCCTCCCAGTCCACATAGAATATGACTAATCTAAATTCTGTCAGATTTATAGCTTTGCCAGTGCAAATATTTCAATCTCAACAAAATCATTACGTAGATCAATAATAGATTAAACAACGAGTATACGAAATGAAACAGAACACAGTTTACCATTTTTCTTACTAGATAACCACCTTTCCCCATGCAGTATCAATATAGATACACAGATAGATATGCTGTATGTTGGAGTTGTGTCAGCTGTTTGAGGAGTCTGACTGTGACTATGGAATAAGGACTGAGAAGGTTAGAGCCGAGGAATAGAACTTGTCTGTCAACTTGTTAAGTGTGAGCTGAGAAGTGTAACAATTAATTTATATACAATACTGAAGGATTTACCCATGTTTTGTAGTAAAAATAGTCTAATATACTAATAATAATAAATGAAATATATATTTTAGTTTTACTTTAACAATAATTTTATATAACCCATTCACTACTTTAGACAATTTCCAGACTTCAAAAAGTCACCTATTATTAGTCAGAATATTGTAAATAAATATGTAATTGTGGTGGATGGGTAACGAGAGGTGATTTTTAACCCCATGATTATGGAAAATATCATCCTAAACTTAATATAATTCTCTAATGGTATCCAGAATAAAATGATGTTGATGTTGTGGTATTGAGAGGACAAAAATGGTTTGCGTTTGCGTTTTTGCATTTGCAGAACTGCAGATTTCAAGAATTTTGCGGATCTGTGGTTGCAGAAGGCAATTTTTTGAGCTTGAGGATTTGCGTTACGGAAATTAATTTTCGTTTGCGTGCCCACTGCAGAGTAGGGACCCAGTTTATTTCAACGTTTCAGCGTTTATTTCAAATCCTGTGTACCGGACAATGTTTTTTTCCTGTATGAATATGGCAGGAATACAGGTAGTTTGAGCAAGAAATATGACCGTAGGTAGTTTAGTAAGAGAAAATGACAAATACGTAAAGAGGACATACGAGTATGAAGCAGGTGTGTATAAAATTCCGTGCAGAGTGTGAAAAAGATTGTGTGCCTTTTTTTTTTTTTTTTTAATGTAAGGAAGAAACCAAAGGCCAGGAGCCCATGAACCGTTCCTTCCAAGAAAAAAAAAAAGATAGAGAGCCAAATTCTAGATCCGTTCATTTCGAGATGCCTGGACACAACGCGTTTGAAAGACTGGAGATCACATGAAGTAGGAAATACAGACAGAGGGAGACAGTTCCAGAGCTGACCTGTTGCATAAGTGAAGGACTGGGAGTAACAGTTAACTTTTGCATCAGAGAGTTGGACAGAAAAGGGATGAGAGTTTGTTGCTAGACGGATGCTACGTGCCCGTCGTAGAGGTGGAGGGATGCAAGCAGACAGTAAAGAGGAGCAGTGACCATTGAAGATAAAGATGCAACAATGCGGCGAAGAGACATTGACTGAAGGGAGTCAGTAAGAGGTGGAGAGTTAATGAGACAAAAACCTTTTGACTCCACCCTATTGAGAAGAGCTGGATGTGGGGAGCCTCCCCACATATGAGAATTGTACTCCAAACAGGGGCGAATAAAACCCGTGAAGCAACAACCGTGCAGGGGTAAAGAAGGTACAGAGTTGGCTTAGCACACCTAATCTCTTGAAAGCAGATTTTTAAAGAGATATAATATGATCTTTCCAAGCTAAGCCCCGAATGAATGAAACCCCAAGCATGTTCAAGTGTGATGCAGGATTGAGCTGGATATTATTAAACAAAAATGGACAGCCTACTCCTGTGGAAGATTTTGTCGGGTTGATGCATTAAAAACAAGGTTATTTTAACTCCAGTCAGAGATACAAGCCAAGTCAGACATTAGGTGTGCCATAGCCTCATTCCTTGTTTGTTGAAGTAACTGCTGAGATGGACGTTACAAGAACCGAATGGAAAGGTGAGGGGTGGAATCATCAGCGTATGAGTGGATTGGGTTTGTTGTACAGCTTAGAGGGTCATTGATGAATAAAAGGATTAGAGTTGGTGATAGGACAGAGCCCTGAGGAACACCACTGTTGATAGATCTGGGAGAAGAAAGATGGCCATCTACAACAGTTGTTACTGGCGTAGATACCCCAAAGTGTGATAGAAATAGGAGAGGGAGATGATACGTGTACAGATCAAACGAACCGCTGAGAAATCAGTTAATCCTTTCGTATCGTGTTCTGACCTGGTGGGTCGGACAAAGGGTCGCTGTGTGTGCTCAGCAGTCAAAATTTCACTGGAAATAGATTAGGAGATTATCACAAAGATCCTATTTCCCAGTTTAACTGCTCCTGTCCGTGAGAAAGTAGAGTAAGCCTAAGAGGGGCGGAGCGTATTTTTAGAGTAACTGCCAATCAAAATAAGCTAAATCTTTCTCTGACTTTCTTGATGGCTTGTAATTGGCTACGGGTGAGCTGAGTAAGGCCCTCGTGAGTGTGAGTCGTACGAGGTACTAGTACTGTTGAGTGGCTGGAGATTATTATTCCAAACGCCTAATGGCTAAATAACCGAAAGAGGCGGAGAAACGACCTTTTATAAGCTCGATTTAGCAGAGAGAGTGTCACTTTTAAAGTAATTTTCAAAAGACACATTTATACGTCTTTGTTATGGTCACGTACATTGTTCGTCACATTTTATTAAACTTTCCCTCATAGTTTCTCTTTTGCTTAATACGTGACGTTAATTTCAAAAGACACTGTTTTGCACCATTATTAGTTTATTCACTACTCCAACTACACTTGTATAATTTATTCAGTTCTCTCACCTACACTTGTGTGTGATTTATACTTGGTTTTTACCCTGTCTCCAAGCCACTCGTGTTCGGTATCTGTGAGTATTGTTTGTTTACCTATGCTCCACTGAGTTGTGATCTGGTTAGGTAAGAGTACCTAGTTTATATTCTATTACGCAGAGCTAGGTGTGCATTTTTCCCTTTGTAAGTCGAACCTGGAATCATTTATCGGATGTGTGTGTTATAGTGTAGAGTAAAGTTAAGTTAGTTTACTTGTGATCTTTACCTTATCTCTTTTGGTGATTAATTTAAGGGTTAAGAGTGCACCTTAATATACACGTCCGTAACACAGTGACAATAGAATGACCAGAAGGGAAGCTATAGATGAAGGCACAGATAGAAGGATAGAAGCCGTAAGAGGGCAGTTTGGAAATCAAAGATTTATGCCAGACTTGATCGAAAGCCTTTGAAATGTAAAGTGCAATGGCAAAGCTTTCTCCAAAGTCCCTAAAGGATGATGACCAGGAGTCTGAAAGGTAGGTGAGAAGATCTTCAGTGGAGCGTCCCTGACGGAACTCATACTGACGATCAGAAAGAAGATTGTGATAGGACAGATGCTTTAAAATGTTTCTATTAAGAACTCGAAAACTTTTGAAACATAGGATGTTTAGGCAATTGGACGATAGTTAGAGGGTTGGGAATGGTCACCCTTCTTTGGGACTGGCTGAATGAGAGCAAACTTCCAGCAAGAAGGAAAGGTACAAGTTGACAGACAAAGGCGAAAGAGTTTACCTAGGCAGGGTGTAAGCACAGAAGCACAGTTCTTGAGGACAACAGGAGGGACTCCATCAGGCCCATATGACTTGTTAATATTGAGGCCAGTGATGGCGGAAAATACATCAGCTGATGAAATTTTAATGTCAGCCATGAGGAAGTCAGTGGGGGAAAGTGATGGAGGAACAGCACCAGAATCGTCTAAGGTGGAATTGGAGGGGGAAGTCTGAGCGAAGAGATCTGCTTTATCAGCCGAAGAAATAGCTACAGAGCCATCAGAGTAGAAAAGAGGAGGGAAGGATGATGAGGTAAAGTTGTTAAAAAAGATTTTTGACAAGGTGCCAGAAGGAGCAAGAAGAATTCGGGTTGGAGAGTTGAGAGCATTTAGTACGAATGAAATTGTTTTTAACAGAGCAAAGAACAGACTTAGCACGATTCCGGGTAGAAGCAGAAAATAGATGTGATTCAGGGGTGGGTTGGATCTGGTACCTTTTATAGACCTTCTCCTTGTGGACAGCATTAGAACAAGCGTGATAAAACCAAGTCTTTCTTACATTAGTCAAAGGATATGAGAAGGGAATGTATGCTACCATGCCTGAGAGAATAACCTCCATAATGCACACGGCACACTCAGATGTCTCCCTGCCATGGAAGCACTAATCATTCCAAGGAAAATCAAAGAAGTACTGCCTCAGGGTCTCCCAGTCCATAGCTCCAAAGTGCCACAATCGACGTTTCTTTGGAGGGTCCACATGCCATACCAGAGCGATAGGACAGGTTAAGGTAATAAGGTTGTGATCAGAGGAGCCCAACGGAGAGGAAAGATTAACAGTGTAAGGAGAAAGATTAGTTGTAAGGAAGAGGTCAAGTATGTTGGAGCTCTCTCCAAGGCGGTCAGGGATACGGGTAGGGTGCTGTACAAGCTGCTCTAGGTCGTTAAGGATAGAAAAGATGTAGGCTTGTTCAACATGTGGATCACTTAAAGGAGAGGAGAGCCAAAGGTGGTGGTGAACATTGAAATCTCCTAGAATGGAGATTTTGGAGAAAGGAGAAATGGACAGAATGTGTTCCATCATACTGTAGAAGTAAGATAATCGAAGAATTTTTCATGGTCAGAAGAGTTAGGGGATCAGTAAACAGAACAGATATATTTAGTCAGAGAATGACAGGAAAACTGAGGCCAGAGAGTAGAGAATTCAGAAGAATTATGTTCAGGGACATGGGAGCAAGAAAAGTCATTGCGTACATATACACAACAGCCACCTTTGGCTTTGAAATGAGTATAGAGAAAGTAGGAGGATACAGAAAAGGGTTTGCTATCAGTTAGTTAAGAAGAGAAGGTGAGGTTTAGAGGAGAAGAGTTGGTGCTCAACGGGGACAAAGTTAATGGAAAGGCCGCGAATGTTGCAGAAATGAAGTGAGTGGTTCCAGGCAGCTCATTGAGACGTCACTGGGAGAGGGGCGGATGGTGGGGGCATTTATGGTCCCCCCCCCTGGGGGTTCCGAGGCTTGGTTATTAGACGTCATTTTTCTTTTTTAATATTGAAAAGGAAGTGTAGTGTGTACTATGCATGTAGTTTAATGTTGACAGAGAAACTTGTATTGGAGAACATGCTGGCCTACTCTCTGTGTTACTGAAACACTGAAAAAGTTCAGCAAAGGGGGATGGTCAGTCCCGAGGTCTGATGAAACGGAAGCTCCAGCTCTTCCTGTCATCAGCTTTCTATCAACCTTGGGAGTACAGCGCTGCTCGACTGGTGCTACAGATAGAGTGTTGAATAAAAGGTTAAATGATCATAAATATGGTATGAGAGTGTTTAATCTCAACAGTGCTATTGTACAACATAGATTAGATACCGGACATGGAACACTGGAGTGAGGCTAAGTTTGTGTTACATGAGAGTTAAATAACAAAACGTAGATATCTAGAGTCTGCCCATATTGCTGTATCGAACAATTTTAATCAGAATAGAGGATTTTATACACTGGCCAAACCTTTAGCCTACCATTTAACTAGCGGAAGACCCAAAATAGGGTAGTTTGCTCTGGTTGTTCAGGAGCGTGTCGTCACTGAACTGGAGTTGTGAGGCCTACTTAAGTCGCTGTGTGTAAACATTGTATTCTCCACGGTAAATCGATCTGCTCCACTCAGTAAAGTCTGGTCCACTGTTAAACTATTAAATAATAAACGGTCTTACATCCCTGTCACCACCCTACAGGTGAATAATACCATCTACGACGATCCCGTGGACCTAGCTACCATCCTCACCAGGAGTATTTCTTAAGTAGCTCAGCCAATTATGACCAGCGTTTTCAATATCATAAACGCACGGCTGACCTACAGATATTAGACTTTGCCACAGAAGACGTAGACTCCCCGTACAACCAAGAGTTTACACTAGATGAACTGCTCCTTGCCCTTAAATCCTGTAAAGACACCAGCCCTGGACCAGACACCATCACGTACTGTATGATCCACCATCATAATCAGGACAACCTCCTGATTAAGCTGTTAGCATTGTACAACGGGCATTGGGCGCCCTGAACGTTCCCAGACTCATGGCACTTTGCGCACGTCATACCGATACCCCAAAAGGCTGGTCGTCTTATGAATCCCACTTCATTTCGTCCTGTTGTGTTACTTCTTGTCTATGTAAGGTCGTGGAACGAATGGTTAATGATAGGCTCCTTTTTGTTTTAGAGTCGAAGAATTTGTTGAATGATCAACAACGTGGCTTCCGTAAATACAGTTCACTAGATCATTTAATGAATCTGGAGCACTGCATTTCAGAGGCATGTGCCGTTAAACCTATGGTACAGATCCAAAAGTGGCCGGTTGTTTATGAGGAGTTGCCAATCCATGCATTACCTGATCCACGGCCACAACGCTTGGCACTTTGGTGCATTTAGTGCCCAGTTTGAATTTTTTTAATTTTGATTATTTTGACTTTTGGAGTTTTTGTCAGCCTTCTTCAAAAATTATGATTATTGGGATTTTCGGAGTGTTCAGATTAATGGACTTTTACTGTAATAATAATAATAATAACAACAACAACAATAATAATAATAATAATAATAATAATAATAATAATAATAATAAAAGTAATATCAATTATAATAAACACAGCAAATAACATTACCACAAATTTGTTATTTATGGTTACCTCCATACGATTTTATGTAAAATAAAAGTTTTCTTTCGTGTTAAGACTAGTCGTGCATTATCAAGTGAAGGGTTAAACGTTACAGAAGAAACTGATTACCTTGAACGAGACGAAGGTGAAACAATGCTATCCAAACGATTGTTTAGGAGTTATACTGGGGTGGGATGTGTGAGGGGTGGGGAGGTGAGGAAAGGTGAATTGCAAAGCTTGATTTAACATAGCTGATGTTCTCTCGCGTCGGAGAAAGAATAGAGGATTCGATAATATGTAACAAACTCCAGCATTTGCATACCAAATTCACTGCATGTAAGGGTGTTGAGAATTAGAAGTAGCCAACTGATTAACGAGTATATTGATGCAAAATAGATATGATGATATTTAGAAACAAAATAACTCGCCAGAAGTATATGCCACTGTTTATTCATACGCTGATGTCTATGGTGCCCTTAGATTAAGGATGTGTTACAGGGTACACCAAAAATATCCTCTCACTGTTGCACAAGGCGATAATCGAACCTGGAACCTTTCAGCTGCGTGCTTAACCCTTACCAGTGTCCAAAAGTGTAAATCTAATCTCTTTGGAGGACAGCCTTCTTCTAAAAAAATATACGATCTTTCAAGTTTTTGTTTAATGGACTGTTTGGGTCGAAGGTGTTTTACTTAAAATACTTATACAATAATACGATATTAAAGTTCCGAATTATAAGGGACAACATTAATACTGCTTGTACTTGGTGATTCCCTTTATATTAAATATTTACAAGGTTTGTTAGCCGTGACACATATACATTACTTAATGATCCAAAAAGACGTTAGTTTCTTGAACAGTCTCATTCGTTGGTGTTTAGTTTAATGGTCTGGCAACGAATCTGTTCATCGAATAACACGCTGCGATTATGAGGTGGCTATAAATAATCCACGTTCATGGCCAAGCTGAGGATCAACTCCGGGCCTCTCCTCGCGATTCAGTACTTCTCCTCCGCAACGACAACCCCTCCCAGGATTGATTAGTCTAACTCATACTTGAGAGAGAGAGAAAGAGAGAGAGAGAGAGCGTGTTGGGGGAATGGGGTTACTTCAAGGGGCGGGGTTTCTGGTGACGAGGGAGGAGTGCAAGAGGGAGAGGGAAGGGGAGAGATGGAGGGAATTACAGTGTTACCAATAAAGACCTAACTCCTGTTTTCCACACTGGGTCAGAACTTATGTCCACAAAATACATGTAGGAGCATTGACTGCTGGTGTGTTTTAATACTTTTATTACAAGAGTTTACCTCGACATTGAACTGTTCACTTAGAAGAAACATCGTAACTGAAAACTGTTATACCAAACAGTGTGAACTGGGCATGTGATCCTTTTGCGTCACCTGCTGCAGCATCTGTCATCTGCCCTTGAAGGCCCGAGGGGAGCTTGTGGAAGATTATCAAGAGTGATCGTAGCCTCAAACATATTTCAGTGACGTAACCTTAGATATTGTGAGTAGAGCTTAAATGAGAGTAACCAACTATCCCCGAGTGTGCTTTTGACCTGCAGTTTTCATTTTCAGCAGCATGTATGTGCTGATTAAGTTTTAAAAATTGACACCTATAGTGTAAAAAACAAATCAAATCTAAAACCACCGAATGAGGACCTTCCTGTGGGTCTTTCAATAACAGAACCAGACATTAAGAACCTGTGGTTCTCAAAACAGGCACAAGTTGTTCATTAATTTTCAGTGAAAGTAAAACGTCCAGTTATTTTCTTGGAGAGACGGTGTGGTTTATATACATATTACAGGAGTGTTGTTTTTAATTTACTTGGCTCTCCAGATACAAAAGTTATTATACATACTCAGTTCATAGCCATTCTTGGAAAAACTGGCTGAGTTAATCTTGTGGAGAAAAACATTATTTTGAGAAATTATCCCCTGTGTTGTAAGCAAATGTTTATCACTGGATCCACTTAAAATAGTCCTTATTTCATAATTCTGTAAATTCCCTGGACACTGAAAATTAAATACGTTACCTTTAATTCATGGTAGGTACTCCTGGCTATTGCGGTTTCCTTTCATCATTTGTTAGGAAAAGTAAAAATAGCTTAATGCAATTCCGACACTTATCATGGCGGATATTTATTAAGGGTGCCGCAAGGGTTCAACAGATTGAATAATGTGACATGAAGTAAAAATGGTTGCGAAGCACCGGCCTACAGTATTAACTTTTATCCTTTAATCGAAGTTAACAACTCCTGACCGGGCATTTTTCCTTGTTATTGTTTTTGAAATTTTAAAATCTATAAGTTTAACATCAGTCATAACCAGTACGTTACCAGTTTAATATTTCAATCACCA
>JAGKTI010014762.1:12500-21288 GCA_018397915.1 Birgus latro | reverse complement strand
TCCCTGCACCTGGCCCTGGGAAGCACCTTGATCCGACACCGGTGAGGCACTAACTACATTTTTTTTTCTTTTTAAATGCATCAGTTCCATGAAGCCCAGCAGCCGTCCTACATATTAAATACCATGTAACACCACTGCGACGCTAACACCCAGCGTCCATGCCAGGGCTGTCTCATACATGACTGGTGTACTAGTATTACCGGGGTATTTTTACGTGCAAGCAGGTCTTATGGTACACCACAAGGGGTCCCCAGATCCCTGCATGATGTATAGTATGTACTGTACTGTGCATGTAGGAGGGACCCGCAGCAGCAGTTGCATATTTGTAGTCCACGAGTCTGCTCGGCCAGGCAGACCGGAATTAAACACTAACGCGACTGTGGTGGCCGACAAACCAAGCGAGATAGCAAGCCTCCACACCCACCTGGATGTCTGGGGTCGGGCAGGCAAGCTCTCACCAAGTTACGGCACAGTTTTGAAAGTGTAAATGAACTACTGACCGTAACTATCTCGTGTGCTAATAATGTCAACATCTGCAACAATATGACATCTCGATATATTCTTTTTACCACCACTTTTTTTTTATTCAGTTTGGGAAGGAATCTGGTTGTGAAGGGGGTTACACACAATCCCCCGAAACCCCCTTGAGAACAATGATCTCTATCCTATTCTATTCATGATCCTTCCAGACGATTTTCTTAAGCTTAACAAACACCTCTCGCACTGACGGACTGAAAACTCCTGTGACCCCTTCATTAAAAGATTTGTACTTTATCATCAAACTATATCACCAAACTATCTTTATCTACCACCAAAATATTATCGTTTATCTAGCTAACTACCACTAAACTTTATTATTAAGCTATCAAGAAACCACCTTATTCTTTATCATCACGTTATCTTTATCTATCGCCAAACTACATTCTTTATCTACCACCAATATCGTATACCGGTAGCTAAGAGGCATCCTCGTACTGAAGGGGTAACACACTAGCCGGGGGATCGAACACGCGTCTCCCATCTCCAAGAAGCTGCTCAAAGATGCGGGCAGCTCTACCAAAGGCAACGTGGGGTGAGCTTTCCCTTGTTAGTTACGGTTTCTGATGACCTACTGACTGCTTGAGGAGGAAGAGGAAGGGAGGGAGGAAGAGGAAGGAAGGGAGGGAGGGAGAAGAAAGGAAGGAGGAGGAGGAGGAGGAGGAGGAAAAAAGAAGGAAGATGATGATGAAAAACAATAACAGTAACAACCACCACCACCACCACCACCATTACTACCACACTACCATCACCACACCATCTCCACCACTTTTACCACACCTAACACTGTCAACATCACCACCACCATTTCTGCCCGTCACCATCTTCACCACTATCACCAGACTTGCACCCCCTTCCACGACTACCTTCACCACCATCAAGAAGTCACTACCACCACCATCACACCTACCACCACCACCACCACAATCACCATCACCACCACCACCAACCACCACCCCCACACCCACCACCACCACCACCACAACTACATCCTCTACCACCACCACAACCACACCCTCTACCACCACCACATGTACACCCTCTACCACCACCACAACCACACCTTCTACCACCATCACAAGTACACCCTCCACCACCACCTCAACTACACCCTCCACCACCACCACCACCACAATCACCACCCCCTCGTCCTGTCCACTTTCATTTTCATCGGCACCAGTCACCACAACTACCAACATTCACCCCCTCTGGCTACACCTACCACAATTACCACCAGTGTGTGTGTGTGTGTGTGTGTGTGTGGTTAGCAACTTGCAGGACGGTATACTTATCACAAACTTTCTAAGACGAACGGCCACACAGAGTTCAAAGCCCTTCAATAACCTTCAATTTACAGCCACACACAAACTCACAAACCATCCCTCTCCTGACACATTCATTATTATTATTATTATTATTATTATTTTACGTACAAAGTAAAATTATTGAGTCTCTCCCTCTTGTCTCCTTCCTAAAAAATTAACAACATTGAGAATAATTATCTTTATTTAGTCTAAGTTACCAGTCACACTTTTAACCTTGCCACTACGATTACCTATTCATTTATTTATTTACTGCCTACAGTTGTATCTCTGCATTTGTTTTAGCCCACATTAGGTCGACTGTAGGGCCGGATCTTCTCTTCGGAGGGAGCGTGATGGCCTAAATTAACCCTTCCCTATGCTGGCGATGTACGACTGGGTAAGGAGTGTTTATTGGAAGTGATGCATGTGAAAGTCTAAGTCCTGTATTGGTTGTTTTTGAAGTCCTGTATTAGCTGGGTCTGTCTTTATGTCATCGAAAAGACTGACGGGGAGTGAACATGGGCAAGGACATACTACCAGCAGCCACTTTAAATGTCCGCCAGGGCATGGGCTCGAACCACGGACTCGGGACTCACGCATCACGAAATGAAATCTGATATATTATTGTTAGCTCTGGGGGAAACTTTGGAGGTGGGAGGCTGGCTATACCTCCCATAAACCCCTTTAATACGTGGTCTTTGCAAAGTTACACAAAATCGTCTGGCAGCAAGAATGAAGTATTAACAGAGCCGATAACTACGTCACCAAATTCTCATACTTCAGGGGGGAAAAAATATTACTCGAAAGTCCTTAACCCCTTCAGTGCGACAGCTTACATTTTAAAGGGTGTAACTTACCATTTCCAAAACCTGTCCCACGGTACAAAAACGCGACAATGAGCCGATAGGCGGAGGGCGGTACGAGAAGCACCCTTTCAGCAAAATCCACCACCAAGACACCCTGAGCAGTAATGGGTCAACTTATCTGCTATAAGGACGACTTTCACGTATTACAGCAGAAATCTTTCGTTCTTTAAGAAGTTGACGCATAATGACACGCATGAAAAATAAACTTACTATTAACCTTCTATAAACTGTATTACATTAAATTACTAAAGTCAAATCAACTCGTCTTACCGAGGGCGGCGAGGAGGACCCAGGACATCATAGTTCCACACTCGACGATTGACACGGCAACACTGGCGGAAAGGAGCCCCTCTCGCTTTTATATACACTCCGGTCACTACGCTCCCGCAGGGCAACATTTGGCTCCTTCACAGAATGGGGGTTCTGAAAAGCTCCAACCCGATAGAGGACACTGCGGACTCTAGTTTAACACATTCCCGTTCTGTTTAAAAAGCCTATTTCTCTTTGTTAAATCTGTATCACAGTAATGTCACATACCACAATTTCCAAAAGACAAATAGAAACCGTAATTATAACGTAGCGTGAATTGTTTTACCATATACCGTACGGAAATGAAATACTATCTCTCAACGGTGTAGATATTTAACAGAGAGAGAATGTGTTAACAAGTCCGCAATGCCCTGTATCAGATACCAGCACTGAAAGTACCTCATTGAATGTTCGTCTGAAGTTTAATTGGGGGGGGGGGGATGAATTGGCCCACTACTATAACGCTTTTTTGGTGTGGCGGATTATGATATTTTCCAATTATCTGAGTTACTGAAGTAGCGTAAAAGAACAACATTTCTGGCCAGTTGATCTCCACCGCCCATTTTCTGTGCTTGCCTATTTAACTATATCATTATTATTTAGCTCGGACGCTTGGTGGTCCTGTGGGGGGTTAAGGCGCTCCAACCACACGCAAAGGAAGGTTATGGTTATTTCTTACATAATGCCGCTCAGGGACGAACGACTGGTGATTCTCTAAAATGTCTGGAATGAGTCGCATTGTCCCTGGCCCCTTCAATCTCCTTCGTTCATAATTATTTAAAACCAGTATCTCCAACGTCAATCCGTCAACTGGGAAAAAAGAAAAAAAACTGGAAGCCATCCTAATTACAATGGCTGCTGATCTAATTATTATTATTATTATTATTATTATTATTATCATTAATTGGTGGTAGTAGCAGTAGCAGTAAGTGGCGGTAGTAGTAGTTGTTGTGGTAGTGGTGGTGGTATAAGTAGTATTGGTAGTAGTAGCATTTTATTATTATTACTACGGTACTACTACAGCTACTACTACTACTACTACAGCACACTTAATATATCTCCGTCCGTGTACTGATATAAGTTTTCCCTCTCCTCATTCACTCACACGCAGGTATGAAAGTAAATAAACCTAAGTCCACTACAATTTTTTTTTTTTTTTTTTTTTTTTATCGTGGCAGGTTGATTCCATCGTTTGATTTTGCGAGTAATGTATCGAAGAATCACAGTACGCCACACCCAGCTTGAAGAAGGAGGAGGAGGAGGAGGAGGAAGTAAAGGAAAAGACTCAGACCACGAGGAGGAGGAGGAGGAGGAGGAGAGGAAAAAGAAGACTCAGACCAAAAGAAGGGGGAGGAGGAGGAGGAAAAAGAAAGGAAAATGACTCAGATCAGGAAGAGAAGAAAATGACTCAGACCAGAAGAAAAAGATGAAAAACAAGAAAGAAGAAGATGGAGAAGAGAATAAAAAGGAGACGAAGAAAAAAAAGAAGGAAGAGTAAAAAAGAAAATATGACTCACAGCCCACAAGAAGACCACGATTAAGAAGAAAATGAAGAAGAAACTCATCTTGAATTGTTTTTTGTCATGTCACCTCGTCCTCAATCCATCATTCGAAACTTGGAAGAAGGAAAATAACGACTGGGAAAAAAAATAATAATAATAAATAAAAATAAAGCCTATCTCGATTTCACTCCCTGCTTCCCCGGTTTCCCGCCAAAGGTGATGATGACGACGCTGTTTCCATGGCGACCGCAGGGACGTTGGCCTGTCTTCTCTCCCTTAGCTATTTATTTTGCCTATTTAACCTCAGTCTTCACCTTTAGATTATTTAAGTCTCTTTTATATCGACATACAGCGCTTAAACAACACGCGGAGAAAAATACTGACGCCCCATTAGCAGAAATAAACTGCTGATGGGGAGGTATTAGGAAGCCACTGACATGCGCAATAACAGACTTTCTTTTTTTTTTTTTTTTTTCATGTTCTGTTCCTTCTTGGACGGTGCTTGCTTATTTCCCCCTCTGTCTCGGGTTACATGGTTTCTTTTCCCCGTACCAGACTTTCTCTTACTCGTTTTTATTGGAGAGTTGTTTTTTTTACGACACCTGCAGGAGGCGGCGCAATGTTTCGCCGCAATTTTAACCACGGCTGGTATTTTCAGATTGAGTTAATATGCTTCCTTTTACATGACAGTGTTCTTGTCTGGTATTTCCTTCGGCTGATGTCTGCCTGTAACTCCACGGTTCACCTGAAATGACGATTAGATGAGCTTTATCACTGTGTTGCACTCTGCCACACTTGCAACAGCCTACCACCTGTTTACATGACTCAGCTGAATGACCAACAAAACTGCAAATATACTAAAAGAGGATTCATCGAGGTTGGTCCATTAATGATTCATTACCTACGCCAATGAAGCTGGAGGTTATGTATTCACCCAAGTTTGTCTGCCTGCCTGGGTTCAAGACGTCTCACAAAGTTGTCATGGGATTCCAATGAAATCTGGCGGATCGGTGGGGAGTGGGTCAAGAGGAGATGGACAGATTTAGAGATGTATCCGGGTCTGGATGCTCAAGTGAACCTGTAAATTTCACTGGTGTTGGGGGAAGTATGCGATCTCTGAGATTCAGTAACAGGGCAGATTAAGAGAGCAATATTTACTAACTGACCACGTGAGTCCACAAAAGTATTCTGAGAGGCAAGAGGGAGTACAGCAGTAAATCTTAAATTCTATCGGCATCAGCGGAGGTATGCGCTCTCACAGTCACCTTCTAGTTTCAGAATAAAATCCCTCCATAAGTGAGGGGAAAATCATACGGCACCACAGCACACTGACACAGAAGCTGGACACGGTAGACCGATTAGCCAAGAGGATTTTAGGTCTCTGATGCAGCTGCTTCGTGTGATACCATAACTAAGACCCCGTGAGTACAAGGTGGAGTAAGATTCTTCCGCGAGATCTAACTACACTAGGCCTACACCCCAAAACTGGTGATATAATTATAGGCTCAAATTAGCATAACACCCAAGGATGCCGCTCTACTGACAACACTGTCCAGATGTCTGAGAAGGAATTAATATACCATAATGAAACCTAAGTCTCTCCTGAGTTCAATAAATTCCTCTAGTCGTTGGACGGATGGAGTTAAGAGTAATGCTCAAACAGTAAACATTTTCTGATACGGGCATTTGAAATCACTCGCAACCGTTCTCACCGTTAACAGCTCCTAACGGAAATAAAAACACTAATTCAAATATTCAAAGCATGATTACGAGGTTTTCCGTGTTTGTTGTTGTCCTTATATGTGAAGCTTGTGTATGTCCTTGTAAATAATGGCCTGCCTATTAAAATCACGCCGCCACCTGCTTGCTCAACGCTTGGACGTGATTAACAATAACCTTGACGAACATGGCACTCCATTACGAGATTTACCTCTTTGCTATGACGTTGCATTTCTCTCTCTCTCTCTCTCTCTCTCTCTCTCTCTCTCTCTTACACGTTTTACCTACTAGCTATGATGATGCAATTTTTTTTATTTCCTCCTTTAGGCGTTTATCTACTCGTTATGATGCTTTTTTCACGTTTTACTTTCGCTTTTACCAGATTATTTCGTTTGCCTTCTGACACCACCGTGGTAGTGGAGTTAATGAAGACTACAGGTATATCTAACCACTTAAATGCAAAAAGATCATCTAAATTCAATATATCGTCTGGAAATAGCGCGAATACATGAAAAAAAAAAATGTCATAATATTGAAGTATACCATTCATTTTTGCCCCCCGAGTTCCTTTTTATTTTAAGGCTAATTCCAGTGACTCAGTAATACAGTATCATGGCTCTACATTCTCTCCACGGCACTTCTTCGTGACTACCACCATATTCTATAGTGATATTCGATTCTTACAGCCTGGTATTTAAGATGGAGATGGCAAATTTATGCAGTGAACAGAGAATATTCACGGGGGACTTGGGAAAAACGGGAGACGTGAAATAATAGGCAAAGAAAATGGAATAAAAATACAAAGAAAATGGGAGGAAGGAAAATACTCAGACTAGGAAAAGAATGACGGAAAATCCCTCCATCTAATCGCGTAACTTCCCCTTCCCTCCCTCCTTTCCTACTTTCCTCCAGTCTCTTCTTTCTCTTCACCTCCATTCTGCCTTCCTTTATTTACTTGCCATACATTCTTCACAGTCATTCCCTTTATTATTCATTTTTCCCTCCCTCCTTTCCTTCCATTCTTCACATGTCTTCACTCTGTTCTTCTCTCTCTCCACTACGTTGCCTTCCTCCCTGTCAATCGTCCCCTCCTTCCAATGTATCCAACCTCTCTCTCTCTCTCTCTCTCTCTCTCTCTCTCTCTCTCTCTCTCTCTCTCCTTTCCTATTTCCTTCCACCACAGGTTTTGTTGGGAGTTAAAAAAATGTATTACCCTCCTAGTGTGTTATTCTCTCCCTCTCTCTCACGGTGCATCCTCATCCTCCCCCTCCCTCCCATGGTGCATCCCCTTCCCTCCGCCTCCCTCCTTCTCTCCCCAAGGTGCATCTCATTTCCATTCCCTCACCCTCCCTCCTTCCTTCCATCATTTTCCTCCCTCCTCTCCCTCCCCCAATCCCCTTCCCCCCTCTCTCCCTCCCACTCCGTTATCTCTTTCCAACTCCCTCCCCTTCCCACGGTTCTATCTCCATCTCCCTCTCCTCTCTCCTTCCTCCTCTCTTCCTCCAATGGTTCATCATCTTCCTCTTCCCTCTCCACCCCCTCCCACCCCCCACCTTCAATGGCGCATCTCTCCCTCTTTCATCCCGGCGTGAACTTCCTGGTCTTGGTAACCTCGAAGGCAAACACTTAGGCTGGGTCTTTGTAGCAGTATTCCACACACACACACACACACACACACACACACACACACACACACACACACACACACTCGAACACATAGCATAATTATACAGACACTTGTATACACATGCACACAAACTCATTCACGGATATACATACATACATGCATATATTCATAATCAAAACACACACACACACACACACACACATACACAGCATAATTACAGACACCTGTATACACATGCCCACAATCTCACTCAGGGACATACAGTACATACATGCATGCATATATTCATTATTAAAACACACACACACACACACACACACACACACACCACTGTCGCCCGAAACGTTGGGGAAAATATAATAATTGCACCTCTACCCTGTGTCTCTTCTCCAGCCCACACAATGGCTCCTCAGCATCCTGCCAATTCTGCAAGGACTACGTAACGCTGGACATTTACTGGATTATGCAGACTAGGGAGGCTTTCCAATCATTATCTGGCCACTCCCCTCTTTGCTGGGGTATCTCTATAATCCCTACACACACACACACACACTCACACAATCCTCGTCCATCATTTCCTCCCTAAATTCCCCAAACGAATACAGTACCCCATTTCCTAACCAACCCTCTTCTTTTGGGAAACCCCCAACCCAGCCACACCTTCCTAACCCCTCCCACTTCCCCTCCTAACCTCTCCCACACCCCTCCTAACCCCTCACTCGTATGACCTATATTTCAGTACCCATCCCCGCCTCGGAGGGGCTCGGGGGACGGGTATTGTTTTCATTCGCTTTGTTTATGTTTGTTTGATAACTTCATGCGAACATTACTGGTGCGATTTTGACTAAAATTACACGGATAATGGGCTATGACCTTCGGGTCACCTGATTAAATTCTGGGCCAAACTGGGCCAAGGCCCAGGCT
>JAGKTI010014762.1:0-7500 GCA_018397915.1 Birgus latro | reverse complement strand
ACAATCTCAAACTTGTCGAACTAATGACAACACCCATACGTTCTTATTACCATGATGTTTTTACTTCCACATGATTTTATTCCGTTTTGGCTAACCCCTGGAACCTGAAAGCTTACGAATGCATGTTTAATAAAAGTGATTAGGTTTCTTAATAAAATGCTGATTACATGTATCAGTCAGCTGTCTACCAATAGCTCTATCTATCTGTATCTGTCTATTTGTCCATCCACCTACCTATCCGTCCATCCATCTATCTGTCTAACCAGTGCCCGACACTGCACGTTGTGAGGGGGTGGAACCTACAAAAGTACTTTACCAAACTCATAAAAAAATATGCTGAAGATCCAGTGGAGGGTGGTGGTGCTTGGTTTACTGGCAGGCACCTAACTGATAGTACCACTTGTAAACCCAACAAAATGGTCAGTTTTATTCTCTCCGACAAGGAGAGTATGTGTTCACCCCAGGATTACTCAAAAACTAAAAGTGATATTTGGACTACATTTAGTGGGTAGACAGCCCATGTCCCAGTAAACAATCGATGGTCGTATTACTGATTTTGGATCCGGAAAGCAATTTTTGTGAAACCCTAATCAACCACGGGAAAACCCAACCCATTATGAAGAGTGGTTTGGAAATTACGGTGGCCTCGTCGGAGAGATGAGCTTCACTGAGCGCCTCTCTAGTTAGGGATGCATCCATACGATCTTATTCAGTTGAAGGGCCACCGCCCTTGCACAGGCGTTTGACACAATCTTCCGTAACACCCTTGAAAGTACAGCATCGTTATCTATCTTTATTTTATCCTTGCTGCCACCTGATAACAGGAATTATTTTGTGAAGACTGGAAGTGTATGTGCTGGAAGGTATTAAGTATAGTTTACAATTCAAACTTAAGCAGCTTACTTAAAATTCTCAGTCGACCAGTGGCATATTTAGTGTCAGCAGCTTGCCGGACAAAATAAAGCAACCTGCATGAAGAACTAATGCAACAGGAGTCCAGGGAAAGTGAGAGAATAATGCCGGCCACACCAAGCTGCAACCTGTGATGCAACGATAAACTACCAACCTTGCACTGACTCACCGCTAAAATTTGTCCACAACTCTTGCACCCTGATGACACACACACACACACAATATTCTCACCAGCCCTCTCATCAGATAATCAGCACTGGATAAATCACAGGACTATTACACCTGGGTACAACTGCATTTTCGGAAGTTATTTTAGTATTAATGCAGTTTCGGACAGTCACACCCTTCACTTAGGCTAGTTAGGTTAGTTTAGTTATGTTACGGTTGTTAGGTTTGATCGGTTAGGTTAGTTTAATATGGTTAGTTTAGATAAAGTCTGATCAGAAATAAAATCAGAATAATCTTGACTCCAAGAATGCAAATACTGTATACCGTTGTTTTTAAGGCTTTTTCCAATCTAACCCAGCCTAACTAAGCTACTCTAACCTAACTCAAATAAAAGGAATGACTGTCCAAAACGGCAAAATTGGCTACATCTGTAAGGAGGGATAATATGCCGGGCACAGCTCTCCATGTAAGCACACAGCGGCTTCATGACCTCCATATTTCAATGACGGTCTCTGAGTATATCAGTCCCCACATACATTCCACATACTCCATGCCACTCACCTCGCTTACCACTATAAATTAGACATAAGGTGTACTGCAATATTCTACTTAAAACGTTTGGGTATGATTCCTACCTGATCAAAGGAGTTGAAAGCCGAAGCAAAGGCCTATGAATCTGGTGCTACTGTTGTATGTATGGATAAGTCGAACACTGTGAACGGAGGAGCCCAGCCAAGAAGCCAGAGTAACAGCTGGAACAAAATATATAACTTCCGGACGTCCTATGGCACGAAGAGAGGCGTCGCCATTTCCCTTACATGATGTTGACATTAATGAACCCAAGGGAGTACGGATCCATATAGTACTTGACTACTTGTATAGTGCGTTTAATTACTGCTTTGATATAAGCACAAATAAAATTATATCACTGCATATAATAAGATCAATTTATTTCAGACTAATAGACCATCTGACTTAATCACAAACAATTGTCATTAATTAATTTACGAAAAGCAGTCGAGCATGTAAATGTGAGCACACATACACACACACATTACCCATTAAATTAAAGAGCCGTAATTAAAACAATTTGAAGTATTTTCAAGGCATTATGTTAAACATGGCATGGTAGCAAAATGTCCGGCCACACACACACACACACACTGCCCCTTAACACTTCCACCAAATTTAAAGTTCGATAAAAATTCCTTCAGTTATCTCACGACAACCAACCAATTTACTTAGAGATATCCCCTGTGCTGAGGTGGTTAATGCCTAATAAGTGTGGAGTAGCCTGCAAAATAAAACATCAACAACTAGCATAATTTATTCAATACTTGACAACTCGCTTTGATAAGGCTGTTTATAGATGGATTATATGAGCACATCTAATAAATATATCTGACATATGGCAACAATTATTACATTCTTTTGTGATTATCATACTGTACACCACCCATAATAACTGATCAGAACATCCCTCACATCACAATGGTACCGGTATATACAGCATCGGGGGTCGCGGGGGCAATGTGCTAAACTATGGGAGGCTATTCCTGGGCTAATTTTGAGGGATAAATGCTATACAAACATCAGTCCAATTCTCAGCCTTTTGGAGACTACAGTTACTGATAACCTTATGCATGAATTATATGGGAAAACACTGAACAATAAACACTATCTCAACAAGAGTTCAATTCTTAGCCTTCATGGAGCTACACTTACTGACGACCTGATGGGAAGTGAATGGAAGAATATTTTTGCTCATAAAGTTATTAGTAACTGTAGCTCCATCACTGTTGAAGATTGGGCACATACTGATATTGCATTCTTACTCAATATTAGCCCAATAAAAACCTTCCTGAAGTCTGGCACACTTTTCAGAGTACACCCTATATACCTGCCAAGGAAACTACAAAATAAACTGGGTCGCCACAGCACTATCTAACCTACCTGCTACCTGAATGAACCACTATAACTGCCCTAGCCTACCAAACTTAACCTAATCACTGACTAGGTTGAGCACAGGTAGGATATATGATACCAATACTGAAAGACCTACAAGAATAAGAAAACAAACATTACCTCTTATAAAACCAATATAATCTGCAATCGCTAATGAACCCAGGTAATGTAAAATGTAACATATCAGATGCTGTACATATAAAAAAGATAAAAAAATGTAACAGTAGTGGCCTGCAAAAAAGTCAAATGATATTTGGAATGAGAAATTGCTGCTCAGGAACCTTTTAAAGAGAGGAAGTCACTACTTTCTCTCATGCTCACGGCAGTATAGTACAGTATCCTTAAAACTGAGTTTGTAAAGGTACAGACAAACCTCTAAATTCTGAGTCAATTTCGTAACCATGATGAAATAAAGAGATGTTTAGTTTCTCTGTCAAATTGTTAAATGCACTCTATAACATGGCATTCAGGCTAACCATATTTAATGCTCACAACAGTTCTACACATGACTGACAGAAAATGAAGGCTTGCATACAGCTTTGCCATCTCAGTTTTATGAATATGGCCAATACCTTCTTCAGCAGACACACCAACCACTTCTCTCACTGTCAATGAACCTGCTTTAGTCCCTCCATTACAATGTCGTAACTTCTTTCTTGTCGTAACTTCTTTTCTAGTGTATCAAAATTTTACTTCTTATTAATTTCATTCATGAATCCAAACATGGGTAATAATTTTCTTCCTTACTGAACTGGCAACACATCCAAAGCTGACTGATCATTATGGACAATGGTGCTCATATCAAGAAATGTCCAGATCTTGTCCTCTCTCTGATTTTTAAAGCCATACAGAAGCACAGACAGAGTTTAAGTTAACAAGTCTGCTCTCCTCCTTCCCTATCCTGCACTCTACAAGTGGTGGGGAAAGGGAACAGTCTGCCAGTGTGAGAATCTTTATCACCAGATTCAGTTATAACTTCTTAAAGCCTGCTGCATACACTGACCCTGTAGTTACAAAATTATTTTATTAACCCTCTCATCATCAAAACAGCTCTAGTATTCTATTCCAGAAAATTATTTCATTCAGCTAAGATGAAGCCATAAGACCTTGTGAGAGTTAAATATGGTCAGTACTGTACTGATCCTCTTATGGTTGGAACAATTATTCTAGTACAGTATTCTATTCCAGCTATTGCCAGATGATTTTATTCAGCAGAGTGAGTCATAGCAGCCTAAAACAGTTATCATAGATGCTTATTTATCATCATGACTGAAAAGCCTAAAGTGCCTACACTTCTACTTCATTACACAATTTCCAGCTGTACTGCTGTCACATATAAACCATTACTAAGAAGCCCATTAACCATTAAACTTTGGCTGGCATCAAATAATAGCTAATTTTCCCACCAACCATTTGAATATCCAGTGTTGTTAAATTGCCTTCATGCTGATTCTCTGTCAATTAAATTACAGCATATAATGGGAGGGAAGGTGATGGGACATATTAGATAAGCCTCAAATCTCCTTGTGAAAATTAAGCATCAGTAACATGTTTGCCATACAACACATTTTTATACAGCAATGGTTTTCATGATAAATGCATTACTGGCAATACAGATATAGAATTCCATTCTTGCACAACCTTTATTTCAATGTTTTAAAGTACGGTACTGTGCAATAATCAAAAGTTTATACATTCAAACAGTTAGTGGAAAAATGAACAATATAGCTGACTATATCTGAAGCTAAAATTTGTAAAAGAAGTTTTTGTTTTTTCTTACAGTTGAGCCAGAAGTTGACAGCTTATATGGTGCAGGCTATGAAGAAAGTAGAGGTAGGATTTCCCATAAGGCCAGTCTCACTCTCTCAGCTACTCTATCCTGCTTGATATCATTTACATTACTCTAACATGTGAGGGTTTGCATCTGAATAACAATATAAATCTACTACTCTACAATGAGGTAAGTATATGCATATTTTGCTGTCATAAGGCTATGTACAATATTCAAGTTAGGGGATGAGGTTCTAGGGCTGTATTCTTGACCATTCCATATGATGAAGCCATTCCTATTACCATCACACAGTTTTATAAAATCAGGGAATACCTATCATAGTGATGGACTTAAAAGGTATTTTAACTATCTCCATCGCTACAAGAAGTCATTTTTTAGCTACATAAAACTGACCAGTTGTAGTTAAGTTGTAGATAAGTTAAAGTGAGGGGGTTAAAACATGGATCACAAAAGTGCAGGCAAGCCCAAAATATCTGACAGGTATTTGTGAAACCCATAATGACAGGAAAGCATGTTTGATTCTTCTTCTTCATTGTGGATGTGCTCTGTAATGTGGCATGCAGCCTACCAACTTATACCTCTTCAACGGATATTAGGAGCTCCTATCCACATCTGCCCTATCAATTCAATCCCTTTCACTACAATTAGGCTATGTATATTTTTATTACAATCTTTCTGCCATTGGACAAATTTATTCAGCTTGAGAGAGGGGTTCAGAGACCTTGGTATCCTCTTCAGTATATAAGTCTTTCCTAAGCCGAATAAATCTGTCCAAAAGTAGCAAACAAAATATACAAGAGACATCATACAGCAAGGGTCTAGAATACAACCATTTTGCTTATGGATAATGTGGTGACATGCTGACAAACTCCATTATATCCACAAGCAATTATAATACAGTACAGCCACAGTTTGAGCTGGAAACATTACCAGTATCAGGATGTTCATATAACTTTGTCTGTGCAGTCCAGAGAGTACATGTGTGTGTGTGTGTGTGTGTGTGTGTGTGTGTGTGATGAGAAACACTACCTGAAGATGATATTATGCAGACAGCTGCAATCCTATTAGCCATACTGATAAGACTGGTGTGTGAAAATGTAGGCAAGTCCATAGCTTTTTATGGTCATTTATGGAATGCATGTAATTGTTAGTTATGATCAACCTGCATCCTAAATCAAAATGTAGTCAAGAATGATAAAGAAAGGTCACATATCTTCCATCATCATCATCACATCCTTCAGAAATTGCAATAACAAACCAGGCACTTGTTCACAACTTCACACCCTCAGTTTTAAACAATATGGCCCTAACATACAGGATGATACACACATAGCACAAACACAGTATCTCCAAAAGGTAATATGCACACACTAGTATCCTTGCAAACTCATCATTAAAGTATAAAGTACTTGTTTCTCCAACCTTCAGTTATTTCAGAGGCCTACCATGTTCTTGGAACATGTTTCCATTATAATACCTCAAAGATATTATGCTTAACTTTCTATAAACATATTAATTTTTGAACTTAATACTGTATATACTGTATTGTACTGCTCTATGTAAGAAATTACAGTACAGAATAGTAAGGCATAGTAAATTAAAATTTTCATATACACAACCAAGGAAGAAAACACTTTTATCATCCAGTATGTACAAATCTTGATACAAACTATTGTGCCTACTGGAGAGGTTGCCCCAGACTGCCAGCTACCGAATCACATCCTTCCCACCACCATCATTGGTCGGACACGAGGCCACCACTACTAAGGCTGATACACGTGGTGATTTGAGCACTGTGTTGTGACCTGCTACAATCTACTCTACTTGCAAAGCCAAATATCTAATGACACTGGAACTGCATTTGAAGGTATTCTTTACAATGCAGATAATCAACAGCCTTGTCAAGCACACTACTGTAATTATGTCCCTCTACTGTATTAGTTTCTCCTGAGACTTTACAAGCTGAGATATAGGTTCTTGAATTATTCTACCTCAATTAAAATTTAAAAACATACATTTTAAAGAGACCTTATCAAGTTCTGGCAGACTCCAGTAAATCACGCCAACTACACTGTAAGATATACAGTACTGTGAACTAACCTTGGAATACAAATGTCTAGGTCACTGGAGTGAGGTCTGATGCCTAACTGAGCAGTAGGAAGTGTGGTTTGTCCTGTATCAGATTGAGCACACAGTAGTTGCAGCCACCCTCACCTTGTCTACACCAACACTCACCCTCACATCACACAAGGGGTCACATGCTTATTGGCTTAACAGGCTCTCTAACACCTCTTCTCCCACATTTTGTTATCACAGTGTTGTCAACTGTTCAAATGAAACAATTACAGTATACCGGAGTCAGGAACACTTTTAAATTGGGCAGATGCAATAATTTTGACCCAACTTGGATTTGTTCAAGTTAGGGTGAAACTGTATCTCCACAATAAACAACTTTTTAAAACGTGGGTAAAATTCTACTATCTATTGCTTTGTTTATGTACTCTGCATGATCTACCTAAGCATTCTGATACAATTCTGCATCACTGTCATTGCTGGTGCCTTGCTCCCTCCTAGGAACTTCTAAACAGTGGATGGTGGTGACAGAAATGCATGTATCTCCAGGCTACCTTATCCTCACACACATCTCTCACTCTCTCAAACAC